>JARFJB010001996.1:592500-742500 GCA_036346205.1 Vesta saturnalis
TCAATGTAATCCACATTTTCTCGACCACCTGGCAGTCTAAGGTTCTGCTAAGCTAAAAACCACTTACTTCGAGTAGGCTTCTTAGAAAGTCTTGCCAGTTTTGTTCACTTTTTATAGAAGCTGTTTGCGCTTCATTGTCGATAGTTGTTCCTGCATATCTCCTTTTGGCAGCTTCGCAGGAACGAGTAACTTCCCTGAACTCGGAATCCAGATGATGTACAATCGTTGAGCCCTGCTTTACCAGCAAGGTGCGCAGCTGGTCTGAGACTATGGTTTGCCACTGACCCACATTCTTGAAGTCAGTGAGAGAGCCAGTAACGTTTTTCAGTGGGGTTAGAACACCAAAACCAAATGTGCTATGGCCTTTATTCTGACTCCCTTGACTGCAGACCTCGACCTGGTGCAACACAGCAGCTTCACTAAATGTTTTAGGGGTTCAGCAACTCCGATTCTGAGAGTGGATTTTGAGTCATCACCACAAACTTCAGTGCATGTAGATGCTTGACTGGTCGAATTTCCAAAATTCTTAAGTAAAGCACTTTGTTCTTTTGTACATCTCCTCTGCCTTGTTTTTAAACTACGCACCCGTTGCCTTGACCTTTTTCATCTACAAGTAACTACATTGCATTTTTATTCCTTCGGAAAACAATGGAATATTAACCTTACCGTATTAGAATTCAATTCGCATTAATAATGATTTTTGTAACTCTTCGTCCAATACTGTAACGTGTGACGTTTCGACTAAACGTTATTAAGGTTTATTTATTTTATAACAAAAATTAATAATGGTAGTTTATTTACAATAATTAACACTAACTTAAAACGCTAAGAAATTAATTAAAGGATTTACAATTTAATTAACACAAATTCACTCGCACACACTAACGTTTATTTTTTTGTCGATGCAAGCTGAAGGCATTTATTTGCACGACTTTCGAATTCTATAGTAGGGGTGCGGCTGGTCTTTTATATCCTATATCGGTTTGTCGAATATATCCAGAGGTCTGTAAAAGGTATGCACAGATAAGGATTTTACGTAGGCGATAACCAATCTCGAATTCTCCCAGACAATTCTATTTCCTATGAGTCATTCAGATAAACGAGAGCATATCTTATGCAAACAATCTGGAACCTTCCGTTAGTGGCGTTTCGTGAGTCATTGACTAGTGATGGTACACGTTACAATACGTTAAACCTAATTGTTTATTCTGAGTAAGTGTTACCAAACTTAGTCCAACTCGACATGGCGATTTCAACAGGTTTGCGACTAATTTCGTTGATGGTCAGTACAAATAAGTCTCCCAGAAATGCTAAAACATATACAAAAAAACATGCCTTTGTCGACGCGATATTGCACTGATCTGCAATTTTTCGCCAAGCGCTACACTGCATACTAGAGCCTAAAGTAAAGTTAACATTGATCATGTTGCTTACAAAATCAAAATGTAACTGTATTTTAAAGTAAATTGGAAAGCGTTAAAGGAGTGGGGGAAACCGTGGGGGCAAGAGTGGGGGTTGTCAAGTGACCTGCGCCCATTTTGTGAGCGTGGCTTGTCGGTCATTTTGTTTTGTCGGCCATTTTGTTTTGGCGACCATTTTGTTCAGTATTCTAGTAAGTGAGGACCCCTCATACTATCTCATAAGATAGGTATAGGACGCCGGAACTGGTTCTCACGTCTTCGCGCCTCTGTTAGGGCCCCCTTGGCGGGAAATTTGAAATAATATCGGCTTTGTCGGCCATGTTTGTAAATGCCGGGAAATTTGAAACTACATTCTAATAAGAGGGCCCTCGTACCATCTCATAAGGCAGGTATAGGACGCCGGATCTTGTTGTAGGGTTTTCGTGTCCTTGTCAAAAGGCCGAAATTAATCAAACCAATAAATTGATCAATCAAATCAGCCAAAGCACATCAAACCGAATCAATCAATCTCGAACAAATTAAGCCAATCAAAACAAATATATCAAACCAGTTAATCAAATTAATTAAGCAAATCAATCTCATTCAAAACAATCTCGATCAAATCAAATATTTCAGATCAATCTCAATCAAATCAATGAAATCGATCGATTCTATCGAATGCTATGTCATTACGGCAGAAAGATTTGGTGGGGTACATCCAATTATTTATGCCCTCTTGCCAAATAAGCAAGAAGCGACATATAGGGCGATGATTCGCAGTTTACAGGAGTTGGAACCAGATTTAAATCCTGAAATGCTTTCATGTGATTTTGAACTTGCCGCCCTTAACGCTTTTAGGAGCTGTTTTCCGAACTTACAATTACTTACCGATCATTCCGCACCACACATTAAAACCAAATCGTCGGCGTGGATCGCGAATATGTGGATTTTCACGGGTCCAGTAATGATGATTTTTTTTGAAGACTCCACAGTTGGTAAAGCGTGTCTCATCTGTCCATACAACTTTATCAGAAAAATCAGGATTTTCTTGACATTTACGATGGTGCCAATTACAAAATTGGATTTTCCTGCCAAAGACACCTTCTTGCAGGCCTTGAACAATTGTTGGCTTGTAAGGATGATATTTAATAGTTTTTGAAACATTCTGTACAGTGTATTTTGGAATATGAAACTCCGTGCCACAATTTCGTACTAAAGATATTCCAAACTGTCTCCGTTACGATTCTCACTATCGATCGCATACCTTTTTGAACGTGGTTTTTCAAAACTTCCAACTTAAATTTCTTACTACATTATTAAAATGATTTCTGTCAGTTTGTCTTCTTTCCGGGTATATTTGAAAATAGCTCTGGTAGCATTTCTTTCATTTTTGATATAGCACACCAATATATCAAAATTTTTTTCGTTAGAATAATTTAACACCATTTTCAAACAATGTTCATTAAAATGTGAGAAACTATTGTAGTCTTTTAACAGATAACATAATTGTTATATAATAATTGTTTTAAACTCATCAAAGCCTACTACCAGAAATTTACAATAATCGAATCCATTATTTAGCTGTAGTTAATTTTTAAATGGTTTAATAGGATTTTTCACATTTTTCTAAATATTTTCACTTGAAGTAAATGTATTGTTAGGTGTTTACTTAAATTTAAACTTAATAAAAGAG
The DNA here is from genome assembly GCA_036346205.1 of Vesta saturnalis. Taxonomy (NCBI): domain Eukaryota; kingdom Metazoa; phylum Arthropoda; class Insecta; order Coleoptera; family Lampyridae; genus Vesta; species Vesta saturnalis. The sequence goes on from JARFJB010001996.1 coordinate 595,594, forward strand.
TTATTTATGTGTCATTGTTTAAGACAAGGTTTGGAAAGGTTTTTTCGATATCGTAATAAATAGTTATCTACAAATAGGTAGCTAAAGCTCATAAGAGATTACTTGATGATGCTTTTGATGAGTCGTAACGTCCTATTATTAATTATGAGTTGAAATAAATGTACATTTGCAGAATAAATTGCTTTGGTAGTTTTTTTTTCAAAAATGTTTCATAAAAAAAAGAAATATTTGAAAATGTCAAGAATGTGTTATACATCCTTGATTTTAGAATAAAAACAGGAATCATTTTATACCATTAGCTAATTTCCGCCCCATATGAAAAAATAAAGATGATGATGGACTCTAATCGACGAAACGTCGGATTAATTTTTTTTTCTGTCACCAATCAATAGAGGATAAAAAGTGGTAATGGCAAAGTGTAATTTACTTTTTCATATATGTTCAAATAAAAGGGATATAGCTAAAAATAAAAATTGTCGATTTTCAGTTTTTTTCGAATATTTTGAAAAATATTTGACATAGGCTTGATTTCAGAATGGCATTTTAGTGGGCTCAAAATTCTCTAAAACTTTCGATCTCTTATAGTTTCCAAGATAGCAATACTGCACAGACCAATTTTGGACACACTTCAGCTTCGAATATCAACCATTAGGGGCGCTGTAGCTGGAGACAAAATTGGCAGCAGCGTAGATGCTGAGGCATCTGTCACTTGTTTGTTTGTCTTTTAATTTTTAGTGATTTAAAATCGATGTAGAAGAGTTCATGTTGGAATTGGTTCGATGTCATGAAGTGGCATATAGTTATCGATATGAACAACCTCAGTCGGATATTCGAGTATTACATGCCTATAAATTAGAAAGTAACTGCCATACATTCATAATCCTAATACAAATTACATGTAATGATCTTCAGCAACTACTCCTAAGGATTTATGACACCAATTTGAATCTGTATAGATCAATACAAACAATCTTACAATATGGTAAGTTATATCTAATGTGCTGCATTGTAGTGTATATCAAACCACTTTATAATTTACAATATCGATCTGTATTGAAGAAAATTTCGAATACGAAGTTGAGGAATTGTACCCACACGCACATATTCAAATATGCCTTTATTTAATGGATTTGTGTCGAGATTAGCAGAATAAATTCTGAGGTGTAAACATTATGCGATTCTTAATCGATAAAGCGGGCTTTACATGATCAAATGTCTACACGTAATTTTACATGAGTTGATACATGTAAAGAGCACAGTTTTATATCGATAAACATATGGTATATTTTTATATCAAGAATAGGAATTCTTTTACGTTAAATGCTCTGCTAGTTTTAAGTTTAGCAGTACTCTGACGAAAGTGCGTTCATTTTACTAAGTACATGTTAGACTAGGAAAGGCGAATACGTAATACCACAAAACCATTTTGCTGGAATATGCCTAAATTGATGTAGATAGTGATCTGGGTATTTTGCCTGGTACTCTTAATTGAACCACATGCCTACTTCACAACATCGCACGCTTAACAGAATTCAGGATAATACGAGGTTTAGTCTGAGTAGTGAATAGATTAGAGTTAAATGTCCTGTTTATATTTAAACATGTTTAATGCCAATGGCTACATGTAAAACGACACAAAGAAGTATCACCATGTAAACCATTATCATGACAATAGTTCCCATAAGTTTTAAGCACTCCTTAACATTAAGTGTACGTGAAACTTTACGGAGCAAATGAGCATTACTTATGGCTAACTTCTTCAAATACTATGAAGATTTGATTAGAACTTGAGATTTACATAATTGTCTACGATTGCTTGATATGGCATTACATGGAGAAGCCGAGAATAAGAAACTTTTTATTAAGTAACTAAATGCAAAAAATCACACCTAATTTCTATTTCTAGATATGATTGAACCAACAAACGCAAACATTTTAACTGTAATTAGTGGCCATACAGGCCAGTAATATATATATATATATATATATATATATATATAATACAGAGAAGGTTGTACCACGTGAAAGGGTCCAACTACTTATGGTAAACATACATATTTAAGTTTTGCCAATGTAAGAATTTCTTTATGCACATTGATTCTAATCATAAATTAGTGAAGTTCCGTATTGTGTATCATGGATGTGGTGATGGGTATAGTCGAGCAATCATCTATTTGGATTGTAAGTGTAATAACAAAGCCGAAACTGTAATTTCATTATTTGAAAGTGGAGTTAGAAATTTTGGTTTACCCAGTCGTGTAAGAGGGGACAGGGGCACTGAGAATATAGGTGTTCCAAGATATATGCTGAATGAAAGAGGTCTAAATAGGGGTAGCTTCATTACGGGAAGGTCCGTTCACAACAAAAGGATAGAACGTCTGTGATCAGAAGTGAATCGAGTTGTTTGTTACCCAACCATACAAAAGTTTATTTTTGTTAATGGAAAGTGAAAACATTCATGATCAAAATGATGAAGTGGATCTGTTTTGTTTGAAATACGTGTATCTACCTAGAGTACGCAAATCGGTAAGAGAGTTTGTGTTATAATGGAATAACCATAGTTTGAGTACAATGAATGCAAGGTCGCCACTACAATGTACCAATTTGATGCACATGTCTAGTACCTGTACATGTAATGTTTGTGTCCAAAATGTGCCCAAAATGTAGATTTCAGCTCTTTATGATCAGTGAAATGGGCCCTTTTGGAGGACCATATCTGTCATTGGCATAGACACATTTCATTGACTATGTCAGGTTAGAAATTAAATGTATTTGCCCGACCTAAAAGGGTGGTATTCCATTATACACACCTCTTTCCAGTGTGAGTGCACCTTGTATTTGTTTAGTTTGTATATAAAAAGGGAAAGTGATACTCTACTTGAAATTGGTCTAGTTTTGTAAAATTATCAAGCCTGCTAAGTAATAATATTGCTCTCGTTAACAGCATTGTGGAATCCAATGTATGGTTGGAAAAGTATAAAATGTACAACAAAATAATGGTATATGTCAGTTGGTGATATTTTATTGAACAATTGAAAAGTAAATTGATAAGAATAAACTATTCTTAAAACAATATGTATTGCACTATGGATCAGTGTGTTCCAATTTTAAATCTCACTGTCATTATTACAATAATAAAATACAAGGAAAGATTATGTAAAAAAAGGTTCTGAAAACTATACTCTGTGACATAAAAAATGCAACATCAAAATGGCGTTGGAATTTTTGGACCAAACGTGGCAGAATGTTTAACTAGTCAAATGTAGTAATTGTTTAAAATTTCAAAGAAATTAAACAAAAGATAAAGGCATTTTTTATTAATAATGTGTTGGACCACCCCTATTAGTTTCACACTCCCGCACCCTTCTTGGCATGGATTCCAACAGGTGGTCGATTACTTCCTGAGGTATTGCATCCTAGGCAATCTGTAATTCATGCCGGAGAGTTTCTAGTGTCACTGGAGGATTGGCTAATTACTTGAGTCTTCTACCCATCATGAGCCACACATGTTCGATGGGCGAAGGGTCGGGAGATTTGGGTGGCCACGGCAAGATATTGACGTTAGCCTCTTCGAAGCGCTCCATACAATACTTTGCAATGTGGGGACGGGTATTATCCTGTTGGAAAATCGGGTCCTCCAGCTCCTGGAGGAATAGAAGGATATGGGGTTCTGCCACTTCATCAATATATCGGATGAACACCAACTGAGACTTGCTGCCATAAACAATAGCACTCCATACCATAACCCCCACAGTATGGTGCACATGCCGCTCAAGAGAAAACTGCACATTTCGAACGTTCTCTACATCTACGTCTGACCCTCATGCGACCATCGTGCAATCTCAAGCAGAATCGGGATTCGTCACTGAAGACCACCCTATGCTATTCCACGTCCCAATCCAGCCGCAAGGTGCACCACTCCAAACATTGCTGTCGATGATGAGCAGTCAGCGGAATCAGAAGATGTGGTCGATAGGACTGCAAACAAAAAACGGCACCTTCACGTAAGCCAATAAAGCGACCTTTCGAATTCACTCATTTGTCGATAATTTTCACATTGCCGCACTCTAGGCATAATCACAGCCTCAAAATGCAAAGAAGAACACAAAAGCAAAAGAATTGCAACCAAAAACAATATCGAAATGGACTTAATCTCTCAAGAAATACACCCGATAATTTCGATCGTTATAACAAGTAAAACGTCAAATTTTCCATGGCTACCGGATTATTTTGAATGAAATTTAATCAATTACTACATTTGACTAGTTAAACATTTCTGACAAGGTTGGTCCAAAAATTCCAACGCCATCTTGGTATATATATATATATATATATATATATATATATATATATATATATATTTACTATTTCAAAACACATATAATAAACAAATTCATTATGTCTTGTGGCAGCTAGGCAATCGTAATTGTAAACCACACGTATTTGCAGTTGGAAATAATCTGTCATCATGAACAAAACAAACTGTAGGATTCTGCTCAAATCCTAAAGGAGGAATTGAATCTGCTCCTGTGGAAAACACCAAAATGTCCTTTAACGTGATTTCGTCAATTTTTGCTAAAACAAAAATATTAATTATAAAGAAGTTAACTAATGTCAAGTGTTAGTTATACAAATTTCACGTGACTATTATTTTGTTGGTTAATTTTCATATTTTCATCTCAATCAAAGCAGAAGTGGATGCCAAAGTAAAATTTCGAATAAAGCTATTAATAAAAAAAAATTCCATATGATGCTGACTTTACTGGTCACAGTGTATGATATCATTATGTGGAGGGCTATGCAGGGGCAATATCCCCACCCCCTCACTATCGCAACACTGTTCCTTCGGAACCTACCTTCTGTATCTATTAAAGTCTCTCCAAAAACTGATGATTCTATTTTCACAGATTCTTTTAGAACTGCCAACTTCGCTGAAGTCTGGTTTAATCAACCTTTCCATAATGTTGTCAGTAAGAGATATGGGATCACAGCACTTACATCTTTAAACGCTTCTTGTGAAGTTTCATTGAATTATAAATTCTGCCAATTTCCAGGCCTTGCCTTAACTGATCTAAGGCTGGTTTAACTCGGTGGTAGGCATAAAATTCAACCATATCTGAAATACATATTTAAACCTACTTTTAATTAAAAAATTTATGACTTACTAACATAGAGTTTCTGCTTTTCTTCAACATTTTGAATGGGATACCACCCGGCAATTGAAAATATTGGTTCCTCATTTACATATTCCTGTAATGAAAGCACGTCTTCGAAATCTAAAAGTTTTAAAATTTTGTCTTTAATTTCAGGTTCTACTTCTTCAATTGTAAGTTGTGTTTCAGAAAACCCAAATACAAGTGTAGAATATAATGTTTCGCTGAAGAAATGAGGTCCTGTTCCCCCATGAATTAAAGGCAGTCCTATTAGACGACCTGCTTCATAGTATTCTTTATTTTTTAAACCATCGTTGCTTAGTGATATGTATTTTTTATCACATCCAAAAAATAGTTTACCGTTTTTATTATAATTTAGAACTATACGGAACATCTCTGTAGTCGGACCCCCCTCTGAGTTTCCTTCGACTAAATTTAACAGAAATTCTATTATATTCATTAAAAGTCTTTCTACGCATTGCTCTTACACAACAATTAAATATATCTTCACGATATATATATTAAATTGAGAAATGGTACCTTTAATGTAACCTCTAATTCTTGTAAATATGCCTTTCATTGACGTTTCTTTGTCCATAGCAAGGCTTTCGGTTATTGGAATTTCAGTATCATTATGAAATTGTTCTTCTATGTCATCCTATTTGAAAATTTAAAGCAGTATTAATGTGAAAATTAGTTAAGTATTTAATGTATGCATTATAACATAATTTTTACAGTGGGTGATGCAAAAAGTTCAAATCAACAATGCAACCTAAGCTTAGAAATCCATTCTTTTTGTTTCTAGTATGAAATGACAATACCAAGTACATAGCATGAAGGGGAAGAGGTAATATTACATATTTTTTTAAAACGTGTTAAGGTGACTAATGTGCTAATGAAAATTAAAAAAATGTAACCATGTGCTGCTTACTAAAAGTATGCAAGTATTAAACAGCTGATGTAGTTGCGCGGTAACCAATCATAATTTCCCGAAAAGCGCCATCAGTGGTCCACGTTGAAAGTTCAAATGTTGTATATATAAGTACTATCATCATTGCTGATATATTTTTATTTGTAGATTTATATATATATATATATATATATATATATATATATATATATATATATAGTTAGAAATTTTACAATTAAAAGTAATCAAAAAAACCATCCTCGTTTATTTCTAAATATATGCCAAAATTAGGCGTAGTCAATCGCAACGTTTTCCTTGGCCGGTAGTGGCCCTCATAAACTTACAAAGTCAGCATTTGCTAGTTACAACATTCTGACATATTTATGGAATTACATACATCTACAAAGCAAGCATTTCCTAGTTAATAACAATATTTCTGACATATTTATGGGGTTACATTGACCCATTAAAAGAAATCGTTGTATTTCAAAAAATAAAATATCTAATTCGAACAAAAGTTAAACGTTTCCTAGAATTAATTAGTATGGGATTAAAGAAATCAATACGAAAATACAATAAAGGTGTTTGTCCTAGTAAAAAGTGTAAAGGCAATAAAACATCTGATTTCCTGGACACATAAAATTAATTATTCTAGCTAACGAAAATATAATAATAATAAAACATCTGATTTCTAACAATATACACAGGGTGTCCCAAATAGAGTAGGATAGTATGGGTATCTTTCTTATTATTAAAGTTAAAGTTAAATGCACAATATTGTGCCAATTTTTGGACCGAGTTCGACTTTGCAATCCGCTGTTCGACTACTTTTCTGTGGAATTCATACATTGATATTTTTTCCCAGTGGAAATTTGATAAAGAACGAAAGCATTGTATAACAGCTCCAACAAATGGAAAAATAGCTTTTTATACCACTTGATCGTTTTTCTGATTATTTGAACAAAGCTCACTTGCATATCGGACTTATCTACAGCGCCCATGTTATGGTTGTAATCAACGATGCACTCTGGTTTTTGGATTGGTAATCCAGTCTCCCGATTTGTTTTTACAATGTTTATCATTGAACCCGTCGACACTGTTGTGATCATGTGTACGTCACGCCGATCGTGCCACTTTATAGCAAGCTGGATGTCGGTAGAAAAGGCATCAACTTCACTTTTTCCCATTCTATTTTTGAATTTTGGTAAATTCCTCCTGTTAGTGCGAACGGTTCCACAAGTTCTAGTTTTGTTCTCGTGAAGATATTGAACTATAATGGGGCTTGTGTACCAATTGTCTATATAAAGGATATGCCCTTTATTTATAAAATCATGCATCAGGGTTTGTACAACAGCACCCGATACCCCAAGAGTGCGATCTTCAATTATATTTGTAGTGGCACCTGTATACACAATTATCTTCAAAATGTAACCAGTTTCCGAGTCGCACAGTACAAATAGTTATATGCCAAATCTACTTCTTTTTGATGGTATATATTGTTTGAGTGTTAGTCTTCATTTCCCAAGGAGCAAGCTCTCGTCTATACATAATTTTTGAAATGGTGGGAATGTTGCGCTGAATTTTTCAATCAATGAATCAAATATTGGTCTAATTTTTCCTAATGAATCTGCGCCGTCTAGAGTGGCATTATTCACAAAATGTAAACCACGCAAAATTGTTTCAAATCGGTCCCTGGCAAAAACAGTTGCAACAAAGGGGGTTGCAATGCTTGTTTTTCTCAATAATCTCTAATCGTTTTTTTTTCACAACTTCTATATAGGTCGAAAACATTTTTAGGGGCTGACTACTATTTGCATTCTGATTTACATACCTATTAGTTTAGTCACAATTTGTGAAATTGGTGAATCATTTGTTTGTATTAATTTTTTGTAGTTTTTGTGAGCAGTGCACAATTATTTTGAATTCTGAGGTAAGTTTATTACATATTACATACTGTAAATCATTATTAGCTTATTTTGGTATTTGAAACATTAAAAAATCACGATTTTTTGTAACAACTGTCATTTGAGGTTATAATTACCGATTTACAAGGTTTGCGTAAAAATAGAGTTTTTATAAAACTATGAGGACTTGAGGTCTACAAATTTGGTATTCTAATAACAAATAAGTGGGCTTCCACATTTCGTTATCAATTTTCAGGTACTCCTTTTGGCGAAGATAATATATAGTGTTCTTTGTAAAAATTATGTAGTTTTTGATTGAAAATAGTTGTTTAAAACTGTGTTGTAGAACCTGTCGGTCGCTATACTTTGTTTATGAATGTTTATATACCGCAGATTTTTAAAAATTGTGTTTTCATGCAGAATGGATACGAAAAGATTCTACAATTTGGAAGATCCGTCAGACGTAACTTACCTCCCAAGTGAAATTACTGACGAAATGGTCTAAGATTCAAATGCTGAGAGTGATGAGGATGCCGACGATGGACCTCCACTAGATATTTCAAATTTTGATAAAGAGGACGAAAACGTTGGGGCAAGCATGAATTTAGATGAAGATGATAATATTGCACCAACTCCTATAGAAAGTTAGAGCGACAATGAAGAGGACGAAAGTAACTCTGATGATGAAACTTTTTCTTGGAGTAAAACATTCAAGACGCCAGGGAAATTTGATAGTTTCGATTTTGGTCAACCATTTGGAATATCGAGGCAATGCCAAGTAGACATCAATATCCCCCTTCAAATGTTTCCTACCGTCTTATCACCAATATTCTTGCAATACCATGTAGATCAGTTTAACCTGTATGCGACCCAGAGAAGCAAAAATCTAAACTTATCAATGAAAGAACTAAAAGTTTTTATCGGGATTATGATAACAATGGAATTTCACAATCTCTCTAGTATGCGACACTATTGGAGTACCTATTGCAATTTTAGTGTAGCTCGAATTCGGGGTGTGATGCCTCTAAAACGCTTCCTAACCATTATCCGACATTTGCACTTGAATAATAACGACCTATGAAAGCAAAAAGGCGAAGCCGATTATGACAGACTCTATAAAATTAGACCATTTTTAGAATACGTCACCAAAAGATTCAAACTGCTATTTGACCCATCAAGAAATTTGTCAATAGACGAATCTATGCTGAAGTACAAGGGGCGCAGCACATTCAAGCAATACGTGCCCATGAAACGAGTGAAATGTGACTTCAAAGTTTGGGTTATTATTTGTGCCGGGACCGGGTACTGTATCGGAATGTCCTTATACGAAGGAACAGAACAGGGCTCTGAAAAAAGATGTCTCTTGGAGAGCGAGTGGTTTCCAACTTAACAACTGCCTTTGAAGGACTCGGATACTGTCTTTATTTTGACAACTTTTTTCTTCCCTGCCTCTGGCACATAGACTTCTGTAAAAAGAAGCTACCATTAGACAAACGTGAAAATTATTTCCCACTTCAGAACTCAAATCTGATAAAAACATAATAGTTGGTGAATTCGACGTTGATATCAGTGATAATGTATCTATATCCAACTGGAAAGATAGAGGCAAGAAATCTGTGGCAGTCATAAGTACAGGGTGGTTTTTTTCCGTTAATATTATATGGTATAGGCTAAACGGTAAGAAATACAAAAAACTAAGATACGTGTCCCGTTCTCTTTTTTAGTGTTTAGTTTAATGGCGCAATCGGATCTACGCTAACTAAATTGGTTTCGAATATACAGAGTAATTCTTAAAATCTGCCGATTTTTATTATCTCTTATGACTCGGTTATTTATGGAGATAAAAAAAGCTTTGGATACGAAAGTTTTATGGCTTTTTACGTTGAATCCAGTGGCGTTCTTAAAAAAAATATAGATGTTTTATTTTTTGAGATATTATCAAAAGTAGCATTTTCTTAAATGGGACACCCTGTATCTGACAATCTCAAAAAATTGCATTTTTTTCTTGAGATTGCAACAATATATAACACTTAATATTTTGCATTGTCCTAAATAGCTAAAATACTAAAAAAACATTTTTTTTTAGTTGGCCATGGATTTAATCAATTCTTTATTTTGTAATAGGCATAATAAAATCGCAGATAATAACAATAACATTAATAAACTAAAACAACAACTACAAAAAACAAGAAAAGATTAATAACAACTCAACAGTAATTATGTCAAATACTTATATATAACAATTAGCATAGGTGGTTAATGACAATAGGTGCTCAAATTGTCTTCCATTCTGCTCGATGAATTTTTGGGCTCTGCTTGTAACTGAACGAGTGGCGTTATAGATTTGAATATTTGGCACTCTTCCAATGCAATTAATAAAATTTGCTCTGAGTTCTTCTACAGTATTACTTCGGGTTTTATAGACTTCATTTTTGATAGAGCCCCAAAAATAAAAGTCGAGTGGCGTCAGGTCGGGGGATGCGGAGGCCATCTGTTTGGTCCATATGTACCAAGCCAATTTTCGCCAAAATTGACATTTAGTAAGTCCCTTACAATGTGGCTATTATGTGCTAGAGCACCGTCTTGTTGTAAATAAACATTATTTCTTGCAGCTAATGGCATGTTATCCAACTCCATTATTACACATTCTTCCAAAATTTGGATGTATCCTTGAGCATTCAAATTTTTATTAAAAATTCTGTAGTTAAGGACTCTGTTTTGATATAGCGCCACCCATACATGGAACCCAAACCGTCCTTGTTGTATCCTGGCGACCGTCTGATGAGGATTTATGTTTGACCAATATCGATTATTATGTCGATTAAAAATTCCTTCGCTAGATATAAAAACCTCGTCGGTCCATATTATATTTTGAAAAAAATTGGGATTCCGATTAATCTGCTGCGCATACCAATGACAAAATGTTAAACGCCGCTCTTCATCTCTAGGATGTAAGTTATGAACCTTTCTTATTTTATATGGTTTATACTTATGCTTTCTTAACGTTTTTAAAACTTTAGATTTACTTGTGCCAATATCTTTCTCAATATTATGGCTAGATATCGTCGGATCAGCAGCAACACAAGCTAATGTGTTTATTTCATCTCTTTCTCTATTTGCCTTATTGTAAATATTACTTCTTGGTTTTCCAAATGATCCATACTCACTTAAATTGTGATATAATCTTTCAAATATTTGTTGTTCTGGCTGTCGTTGTTCCGGATAACGCTCAAAATATAAGTCTAGAGCTGCGTCTTTATTTTTATTACTCTCAATGTAGCACTCAAGCATATTTAATTTTTCATAATTTTGAAAACTATTCATTTTAATCCTTTTTTTAAAAATATAATCGGAAACGAAATAAGAATACCAATACATAATTGTTACTGAATTTTATGACATGTAAACAAACAAAAACAATTGCTTAAAACATTCAATTAATGGCCAACTAAAAAAAATGTTTTTTTTAGTATTTTAGCTATTTAGGACAATGCAAAGTGTTATATATTGTTGCAATCTCAAGACAAAATGCAATTTTTTGAGATTATCAGATACAGGGTGTCCCATTTAAGAAAATGCTACTTTTGATAATATTTCAAAAAATAAAACATCTATATTTTTTTTAAGAACGCCACTGGATTCAACGTAAAAAGTCATAAAACTTTCGTATCCAAAGCTTTTTTTTATCTCCATAAATAACCGAGTCATAAGAGATAATAAACCGGCAGATTTTGAGAATCACTCTGTATCTTCGAAACCAATTTAGTTAGCGTAGATCCGATTGCGCCATTAAACTAAACACTAAAAAAGAGAACGGGACACGTATCTTAGTTTTTTTTTATCTCTTACCGTTTAGCCTATACCCTATAATATTAAAGAAAAAAAAACACCCTGTACAATACACAATCCTTTAGAATCAACGCGAGTTCTGAGGATACAGAGGGATGGCACCTGGCAATCAGTAAAGTGTCCTGTAGCTGTGGGCGACTATAACGTATATATGGGAGGCCTTTATCCCCACTGGACTTTAGTTCACCGTTGGCCTCGGAACTAATAGGAGATTACTCAAGCAAGCCTAGCTACCTTTCCCAAACTGACAGAGCAAAAAAAAGAAACAATTCTCAAGGCAGAGCTGTTATTAAAAATGCAGTTCGTCTGAACAACGTTGGAAAGCATCTTCCTGGAAAGGGGTCGAGAAGACGGTGCTGTTCCTGTAGCACAAAGACCAAACAACAACGAACAAATATAATTTGCATAGAGTGTAATGTTGCTTTGTGCCTTGAGTGCTTTATCCCATTTCATAAAAGCTAAATTGATATGAAATTTTATATTGTGCTCAATGTTCATGGGAACTTGTTCAGCACATTTTATTCATATCTAACTTTATACACATATCATAAGTACAATACACAATCCTTTAGAGCAACCGCGAGTACTGAGGACACAGAGGGATGGTACGTGGCAATCAGTAAATGTCCTGTAGCTGTGGGCGTCTATAACGTATATACGGGTGGCCTTTATCCCATCTGAACTTTCGTTCACCGTTGGCCTCGCAACTAATAGGAGATTATTCAGACAGAAGCGAGCCTGGCTACCTTTCCCCAACATACGGAGGAAGAAATAGAAACAATCCTCAAGGCAGAGCTGTTACTGAAAATGCAGTTCGCCTGAACAACGTTGGAAATCATCTTGCTGAAAAGGGGTCGAGAAGACGTTGTTGCTCCTGTAGCACAAAGACCAAACAACAACGATCAAACATAATTTGCATAGAGCACATTTTATTCATATCTAACCTTATATACATGTATGTTTCTATTGTAATCTTTACATTCGGATTTAATAAAGAAATTTACTTCGTGTGCGACTCTGGTTTACAAGCAATTTTTGCAAAAACGTTAAATAGTACCAGAGAAGTCATTTACTCAAATGTACCACCCATTTTGACATATTGATGCTAAAAAGTATAACCTTATAAGCCAAAGGAGTCGTAAATAACATAAAATTGTTACTTTTTCAAGTCCCAGATTTTTGCGCGTTAAAGGGTTAACGTACAGATACGGCAGCCGGCAGGCATGACAAATTAGACGTATAACGTACCATTACGTCAAAAAAAGTCAGCGGTAGTTAAATCGAAAATGTATAGGTGCGTTATGAGGCTATCAAAAAGCACATTTTCTAAATATCGCGTACGTCATCCGGTTAGGCCATATACTTCAAATAAAATAAGTACGTCACTCAGCCAGTGGTGACGTTTTCAGAAAACGTATATCTACGTCACCCGTCGTGAAAAGGTTAAAAATGATGTCAAAATAAAATTCAAGATGGCGGTTTTCAAGATTTTAAATATCATCTTTCTTATTTTAAATAGGCGCCATATTGAATTTTTACACAATTAAATGGGATTTTTTTTCTCTTTTCGACGATGTATAACAACCTATGTACGAATAAAAAATTACGGGAAATATTAATTGTTTTTATTTTAAATCAAGTAGTCATGATTAACAATTTCCCAGTAAATATTATTTATTAAATAATACATTACAATAAATGTTCAAAGTGCTGACCGTTTTCTTGTACACAGAATCGATACCATTTTACAACACTGTTAGTAACTGTTCGCAATGTATTCAATGAACACCGTTAAAGGCCGCCACCAATCCTTCACGTAGTTCTTCTACATTATTGTAATGGAAATTACTACCATACACTTTATTTTTTATAGTGCCCCATAACTAAAAGTCGAGAGGCGTTAAATCTGTGGATCTGATTGGTCACTTATTAGGTGTATTGGTGGCAGTTACTCTATTATCAAAACGATCATTAGATATCGGACAACGTTGCCAGCATTATGTGCGAGAGCGCTGAACATTTTGTGCCAAAAGTAGATCATCTAATAAATCTTCAAGATATGTTTGCAGGATTTCCATGTAACGCTGCGCTGTTAAGGTTCCATCAAAAATTATAGGACCAACTAAACGATTTCCCAATATACCACAAAGAACATTACAGCCGAAACGAATCTAGTTGCGCCGTGGGTTTTCCTGTGCCCAATGGTGCTCATTATGGCGATTAAATAATCCACAATTGGAGAAATCGGATTCGTCAGTCCATAAAACTTGATTTATAAAATCACCATTTTCTGCAATTTTATTTAAAAACCATCTACAAAATGCTGTTCTACGGATATTATCATTTGGTCGTAAGGTCTGCGCAATGTGTAATTTATATGCGTGGAAATTGTGTTTTTTTTAAATTCTCGATGATTTAGTCTTAGACACATTAATTTGAGCTTCAATTTCTCGAGTCGAAATATTCGGATTTACTTGCATACAATCTAAAGTTAATTCCACAGTTTCAGTAACCACGTTTATGTTCCTATTGGGCTGTTTAAGACATCCATAATGCTGCATATTTGAATCAAAGAAAAATTAAAGAAAAAACAATTTATCACGTAATAATACAACACAGCAATACTAATTATTTACACAATCAATAAACTAATACAACTTGACAGTTAGTCGTATTATAATAAATTTTGTCTACTAAAAATGTCAGTGAACCACGATATACCCATAATACAGTGAACCTACTGCGAGACTACTTAAGTAAAAAAAAATGAATTAAAAAACTTCATGGAAGATGCCGATTAAATAAGTGCAATTATGTACAGTTCCATTTTATTTTGAAATACAGGGAGTAAAAAATTAAATGTCGTAAAAATAACAGGGTACAATGGTCGTGTTGTTTAGTTGACAAGTCGATCATAACTTAAGTTAGCGCGTGTTTCTATACAAGTACATTACAGCCGGACTGGGTTTGTTATTGTTTTAAAATCAATTTGAAATTTACGGCTCCACATTAAAAAAGTCAACAGCCCGAAGTTTATGTTTTCCTTTGTTTAGGATCTTTAGTAACGTGACTCGCTTCAGGTTCACCTACAAAACGCAGCAAATTGACGTACACAGACTGTAATGATTACATCGTTAAGCAATAAAATATACTTGCCTTTTAAATTAAACCATCTAATTTATTATGTTTAAAAATTGAAACGTGTTAATATTTCAATGATGGTTGCTTTTGCTAATTAGTATAAAAATAAAATTATTCTTACAAAACTTAAAGTGTGAATATGTATACTCCCCGATTACATCTAGACAGCGTCTTTCCTCAAAATTATGAAAGTTTATTGAGCCGTCTAGTAAAACCAATCAAGATTTCCTAATTTTGTAAAATTAACCAATGAGATGGTGTTGGTTAAACAATTTCAATTAAGGGATAAAATATTTAGTTGCACTTCCCAGTAGGTGATAAAACAAGGCTGTAGTAATGACGGTGTTTCAATTCTAAATACTTACTTCGCAATTTCCGAAGTAAATGTAAGCGTTTAATATTAAATAGGCTAAGGAAATATACGGTACAAGTTTACTTTTTATTTAAAGCATTTAAAGTAAACCTGTATACCAGCGCCTGAACGTAGGTATAATATTTCTTCCATACAGAAACCATTTTTATTCAATGGTAAATATACTGATTATTGGATCACAGCCATTTTATATTCAAGTTTGATGGTTGTCAGTCCCATTGTGTAATTTAAAGTACGTAAAATGGCCAAGTTTGGTACCCAATCTCTTGAAATCATGAATAATAATTTTGAGTTTAATGTGTATTTTGTGTTTTGTTATATATTCCTAAAATAAAGGGTTTTCCAATAAGAGGTGTTATTTTGATATTCAAAGAAAAATGGAATTTTTTGAGATAATTGATCGGATGTTTATTTCATTCTAAAGAGGAAGGTATGCCGTTAATAATGGAAAACAATATCAGCCAAATGGCTACCACGACCACGCTTACAGGACCATATCCTTTTCATGAAATTTTCCATAACTAAATCGCAAAGTGGCTGCCCTATATCATCGATAGCCTGACGAATTCCATCTTTAAGGTCTTGAATCGACGCTGGGCTGTTGGCGTAGACCTTATCTTTCACGTGGCCCCAAAGGAAGAAGTCGCAAGGTGTTAAATCAAAAGATCTCGGTGGCCAATTGTGATCACCTCTTCGAGAGATAACACGGTCCGGAAACTTTTCCCGTAAAAGATCAATGGTTTCGTTGCTTTTGTGGCACGTAGCGCCGTCTTGTTGAAAGTAAACGTTGTCCAGATCAATACCATCCAATTCCGGCCATAAAAAATCATTAATCATCTCTCGATAGCGCAATCCATTCACCGTAACTGTTGCTCCAGCCTTATTTTCGAAAAAGTAAGGTCCAATAACCCCGCCATACCATAAACCGCACCAAACAGTCACACGTTGAGGATGGAGAGGCTTTTCAACAATAACTCTTGGGTTTTCCGAGCCCCAGATGCGACAATTTTGCCTGTTGACGTACCCACCGAGGTGGAAATGGGCCTCATCAGTCAAGATGATTTTTCGATGTAATTCCGAATCATTTTCATGCATTTCAACGACCCAATCAGCAAAGACACGACGTTGTTGATGATCGGCCGGCTTGAGTTCTTGTGTTAACTGAACTTTATAAGCCTTAAGACCCAAGCCTTTATGCAAAATACGGTGTAATGACGTTTGTGGAATGCCCAATTCCAAAGAACGACGAGGAATGGACAAACCTGGGTTTTCTTCAACACTTTGGGCTACAGCAGCAATATTCTCAGTTGTTCTTGAGCGACGTGCACGGGTTTTATTCTTCACATCATTAACTTGTTCCAACAGCTCGAATTTGTTCACCAATTTCTGTATTGCGGTCCGACAAGGTGCTTCACGACGACCCAAAAATGTTTTAGTTTTACGAACCGTCTCTGCCAAATTTTCACCATTTTTATAGTGAATTTTAATAATTTCAATGCGTTGTTGAAGCGTGTATCGTTCCATTTTTATTAATCGCGTAGTTTTTACTTGTCAAATGTCAATAAATGACAGCTTCAAAAGTGACATCTATCGAAATAGCGGGCTATTCAAAATAACACCTCTTATTGGAAAACCCTTTATTTATGGTGATTTTTTAATTAAGGTAAATGCATTTTTAATATCGCTTAATATTTTTGTTATCTGACTAATTAATTCACTCTAAAGGGTCCTACCTTAATACTTGCCTGCACAGTTCGAAGACTCAAGGTAAAACCGTACGTGTGGATACCAAGTCTTAAAACTTTTTGTGCGTGTACAGTTCAGTGACTTGGCTCGAAGCAATTCAAAATCTGCTCGAAATTTTGAGCTCGAGCCTGCCGATTTCCGCGCAAGTTCGCACGTGTGGACGAACGACAGTCTTCAGTTCGAGCCGAGACAGTGGGAAGTTACAAGTTTGTTTACGTTTTTGTGTTAATAATGACGGATTTGAGGGGATATTCTAGGATTTTATAACAGAATTCATATCACTATATAGAGAAAATCCGTGTTTATGGAAAATAAAGTCTGCAGAATACAGTAACCGCAATAAGAAACAAGCAGCATACGACGTATTATGTGATAAGTTAAAAGAAAAGGACCCGATGGAAACAAAGGATGTAGTTATTAAAAAAATAAATTCTTTAAGGAGCTGTTTTAGGAAAGAAATTAAAAAAGTAAAGGCATCAGAAAAGTCAGGTATGCTAATTGTATACTTTTGTATATTCTTATTATATAAATCTTATTATAGGAGCCGGGGAAGATGACATCCACAAGCCTTCTTTATGGTACTTTGACCACTTATTGTTTCTGTTAGATCAGGAGACACCGAGAAACTAGCTCCAATATGACTGAAAAAGATGATAGTGAAGATGGTGCTGGGGATAGAAGTGCAGACGAGGTAAATTAAAAAAAATAATTGTAATGAAACATTTTATTAATTTAGATCCTAATTTCCATTTACAAAATTATTTTGCCATTCGACACTTCCGTCCCCGTTAAAATATTCCAGATATCTCTGTCGTACATTTTTGCTGCCTCCATAATTTCTATTAAAGCCTCTTTCTAACCCCAAAGTTGTGTTTCACTCCTGAGTCCAGGCGTTATTTCACCATTTGTTTTGTCCTCTTCATCTAGACATGTTTGCGAGCTATAGGAATTACAACACTTTCTCCGTAAGAAATTGTGTAATACACAAAGCCATTACAACCTGTTCTATGTGTTTGATGCCTAAATTAATAGGTGTGTGAAAATTATGAATCGGGCAACCATTATTCCGAAAGCGTTTTCAATAATTCTACGTGCCCTAGACAATCTATAATTGAAAATTTTCTTTCAAAATTTAATTCTCTTTGACTAAACGGTTTTAAAATCTGTAAAGCGCAAACGCTTCGTCTAAATACGTATGGAAGTTCATTATTATTTACTGTAGCGATATTAAGTTCACTATTCACAAGTTTTTCGAAAAACCTAGTATTTTCAATAACTCCTATCTGAAACACGCCCATTTGTTCCAAAATCGCACAAAAGAAATTCATAATTCGCATTTGCTATAGCCATTAAAACTATACTACAACTCTTTTATAATTGAAAAATATGATCCACTTCCTGCGTGGAGTGATTTGAACGTGTTTCCCATCCACAGCACCCAAACAATTTGAAATTGCCATCTGGCAAACTCAGCACCAATATTTTCCATTCCGTCTCCGTATTGGAAAACTAAAAGTAAATACATATTATAATTAGGTACTGTTATGAAGCAAACACAAACTGAAAACAATATTTATTTTCCATAACTACTTGTACTTATAATATTATGATATTAATCAATCATAAAATAATACTTTTTTATTAAATATTTAATTACAATTATTCTACAGTACAATTAGATTGTCATTTTGTCAAAATTGTTTAAAACTTTAAAATTGTCAAAATTTTACTACATCTTTAACAATTTTATAACATTATACTACAAATAACTGAAATCAAACGTTTAGATTTATAATTTAATACACCATTAAAAATCCCAAAATAATATTATGAGTGTTAATGGTGAAAGTTTACATTTTCATATGTTACGATTATGTAATTCGTACGTCCCTCGGTAATGGTATATGGCTAAAAAATATTTTTGTTATCTTTTACAGGACAATGATTTTAATACGCCACTATTAAGTCCTGAAACTCCTTCATCCATACGGTCCCAAATATCCTCATCTCACATCAGTAGGCCCAAAAGGAAGGGAAGAAATGAAACATCCGATGAAATTTTAGGTTTAGTAGCGAATAAATTAAAAGCATCAAATGTTCAACAATATGAAGCATACGGCAAACATATTGCAGAAGAATTAAGAACATTTACTTCAGAGCAAGCCGTATTTTGCCAAAAAATAATTAATGACGCGATTTTTGAAGCAAAGTTAGGAGGTTTCAGTAGAAGTTCCAAGATAGTGAGTGAACAAAATAACTTTCAACCTGTGGTGGCAACGACGTCTGCAGTCACACACTTGGAAACTACTTTTGCACACAACCAGCAAATGCCATATACACCTCAAACGACCGATATGACTTTTCGACAGTCGACAATTCAAGAGCCAAGGTACGATGCTCCACACAATCAAGAATCCAGGTACGATGCTACCCAAAACCAAGAGCCAAGATACGGTGCTGCTCGGTATTTCCATACCTTCGATGAAAACGTAAAAGGGTAAAAATACTTAATAAAATTTTAGAGTCGTTAGTTTCATATTTTCTACAAGTACTGCATCTCTTTTTTTACTATAAAAGTTAACAAATATATAATAACATGTTGTAGTCGTCTGTTTTATTTTTCTACAAGAACTGGTTGTGTTTTTTGCTTATTTGTGAGATATTGTATGTACTCTCAGTTTCGGTTACAATAATCATAAATGAACTGGTGTTAATTGAATACCTACACAGCTTACCTTGAAATAAAGATTCCTCAACACTTTATATATAGCATAGCACGTGTTTGGGATGATTTTCGATAAAGCCTGTGCAGATATTGCAGTTCTAAATTTTAGATCAGCATAACTATTTCCTGTGGCCAGGAAACGAAGGGTGGCACTAAGTCGCTCATGTCGAGTTATAGCGGCCCTCATTACAGTGTCCTTACGTTTAATAAGAGGCGTAACCATATGTAAAAGCTCAAAATAGGTAGCCTCATCCATCCGAAGGTAATTATTCCAGTCCTCCGGTTCCAACCTTATTTCATTTAACATATTTATGTGCGAGAGTTTAACCCTTTTTAAAAGCCACGGTTTTGCCCATTTTGACCTACGTTTACTTTTTTTTCTTAAAGCTAACGCTAAAGCAACACCTATCAAAAGATCGTGACTGAGGTCTGACATGATCACACTACCATCCTCACTACACACAACTGAGAAAAAAATTGAACTGAACACGCTACGTGTGGATACCACCTAATCCTTTAAGACTTGCGTTACAACTAGAACTGCGCAAGCAAGTATGAAGGTAAGACGGAGCGTCTGTAAGACCCTTAGAGAAACTCATTCCCTTGGTTCGTAATGATTTGCCGTGATAAAAATTTTTCGTGCTAAAAATGAACAGAATTTCATATTTTTATATTATTTGTTATTTATATCATTATCAAGAAATTTAAAATCGCCATTAAGCGTCATGTATTTCAAAAGATCGTAATACGATTAGAAGTAGGAAATAAGTAATATTAAGTATTTTATTACTGTAATGCAAGAATGTTTCGATAATATGTAATTTTATTAATTACTTTTGTTTACCTAAGGTGCGTGCAAGGAATTATTTTGTACATTTTTTTTATTTCTTAACCATAACGTTGTTGTAAATTGAGACCTACAATGACATAAAACACGTTTAATAATACGAAGCTTGAGTAAATTTTTATTAGGTATAACCACATTTTTTAATTATTTATAAGCTACCGTAACGTTCCCTAACTTAACTCGTTTTTCAAAGTTAAACATACACAAAGCTAAAACTTTATTTATATTCTATTTCAATAATTACTCATAATTATATTTTAATACTTCTCCCTTACCTAATTGTTACTTATCGCCATAATTACATCTTTGAATGATACAAATTTTACAGTACATAACGGTTTTGTAAACATGTCTGCCGATTGAAAATCTGTAGGACAATGCAGTATGTTTAACAGTCCTTCAATACTTTATTTTTGCAGGCGACATGAAATTCGCATTATCCGACTGTATATGTATAAATATGTACTTACCCGGATCATTGATTTATTAAAACACAAATATTATATTTCAGTTTAATAACGATAATACAAATCGTATGTAGTTCTAAATTTAAAAATACATGGAGAAAAGAATTCATCGAGTGGGATTTGAACCCACGATCACCTTGCTTGAGAACTGCGTTACCAACTACGCTAATTAAATTTCTTTGCTGAAATACGTTGTTTTTAAAAACTCTTTATTTCAACATCACTAATACTAACACTTATATTGAATCAAAGTTATTACTTTGATAGGACCAAAACAAGTAAACTTATTTACTAACTTAAACTAGGACCTAACGTGTGACTGTTAACTACATACTACTGACTACTAACTCTTTCTTAACACGTTCGCTGCCGTGTGTATCGTTTAGGATACACTTAGTAGTGATTACCACAGGCCGGGTGTATCCTAATTGATACACCAACTATTATTTGTTCTAAACAGTGGTGTATTCATTAGAATACACCGCCCATAAGAAATACATTAGCTTAGGGTTTCTGTGGCCTGGCACTATAAAGAGCAACTTAAAGTTGTGTCCTGGAAAGGTGTTATGAGGACCAATGTGTGGGCATGGAATAAAATATACAGAGCCTTGAAGTAATGTATTTATTTATATAAGTGTAAAAAAAGTGCTTATATCAATGCAAAAATAAAAACTAAAGTTACAAAACACTAAAATTAAAAATTAATGGCAACCATTAAAACATCTGCAAAAAAATGGATTACCCTCATACTGATCGCCTTTTTTTTGCCATCTACCACCTTACTATGCTTCCCAAATTTTTTATAGCATTCATTGCATCGACCCCTTTTATTTTGACCATGTTGAATTATATGCTGAATTTTTCTCTTGGCTTCTACTTCAACTCTTTGATTAGAATTCAGAAGAGATTGTATAACACTCTCCCTAAACTGAGTTATTGTCAATGTTGTAGAATGTAACGAATTCTCGCAATAGAGAAAGTGAGCATTTACAAGACTGGTTCCCCACAAAATTTCGATCATTAATTTTCTATACCATTTAATCGATCTACGTATAGAAGTGTTATAAGACGAAAATTGGTCGCTTACATCAACTGACGATTTTCCTGTATCATAGTCTACAACGCATACGGGTTTCACAGTTTCTCTTCCAATATTTGATCTAACAGTATGGGTATCAGTGCCAAGGTGAGTAGTTGTCAGCATCATCAAATCCCTTTTATCCTTCCATTTTAGTATGGTGATTCCATCATTGGATTCTTTAGCGATAATTTCACCTTTTCGCAATCGTCCAGATTTTATTTCTTGGGGAATATACTTTCTGTTTTGGCGGGGAGTGTCTACTACGTGTGTGTTATGAGAGAGCAGTTTACGAGCCAAAGGTACACTTGTATAAAAGTTGTCGATGTACAGTGTTCTACCATGATCAAGAAGATCCTGAATCAGTTTTATCACCACGTTCTGAGAAGCCGACACATCAGGGTCTTCTGCTTTATCGTTGCCAACATAAACTAACAAGTTCCAGGTGTAGCCCTTATTGGTACATAACTTGTACATTTTTATCCCATATCGATGTCTTTTAGAAAGTATATACTGCCGGAAACTTAACCTCCCTCTCCAAGGTATTATAGTTTCGTCAATACATATTTTTTGCGCTGGTGTGTAGGTGCTTTGAAACTATTTATAAACATCTGAAGAATATTCTCTATTTTATTCAGACGATTGTGTTGTTGGGACACATCATTATTTGCGAAGTGCCATAGTCTGAGCAACAATTCAAATCTATTTCGCGACATAGTATTTTTTGGAAGCGGGAATGCATATAACTCGGTCCGACGCCAATATATAATCAGCCAATTTGGGCAGTTTGACCAGACCCATCCATCCTAGTAAGCCGATGCATTTGGTCATTTCCTGACAATCTGTTGGTGTCCAGTCGTGTAAACGTGAATTGGGACCAGCGTCACTTTTTTCTAAAACTTGTGTTGCATAAAGATTTGTCTCATCAATCATTTTATTTAAAACTTGAGGAGCCAAAAACAGAAGAAAGTAGTCTATCGGGTCTGCCAACGCCAAAATCCCACTAGTGATGGGATCCATTCCAGTGGATCCAGTGAACTGAAATATCTTTTGGTTCCAATGGGATCGGTCCATACAATATTGTCTCTGGTTGGGGCGACTGACTGGCTATATTGGTATTTGTTTGGGGTGATGGATAACGGCTGGTGGCCATATGGTTATTGGATTGGGGCGATGGAGATCGGCTTAGTGCTCTACTTGTACTTGGTAAGGGTGATGGAGATCAGCTAATAACCCTATTTCTTTTCGGTTGGAGTTTTGAAGTCGAAGCACTAACTTGTACCATTGAATCATCTTCCTGGTAGTGTGGATCCGCATCGGAATCATCCAAATCTTCGTCACTCATATCCGTGTCAGGGTATTCCCTTGTTTCATGCATTTCTTCCAATTCACTGTCTTTATAGGTTCTTTTATACATTTTGCACTTTATCACTATAGTCTCTGATCACTTTTATCCTTATTTTTTATTCTTTTTATACATCACTAACACTTGAAAGCCTCTTTCTCTGTAACAACAGTTTATTTACGTACATTTTTGCATTGACTGTGAAAATAGAGCGTAAGCTATCCTTTATTTCTTATTCTAGAAAGGATAGATACATAATATACTAGTGTATCATAAATGATACACTCGGCCTAGAGAAGCAAAATTATTACTTTTCGGTAAGTGTAAAAAATATCAAAAACTATCAAGTATTGAGTAAAACCAAATGGGAATGCTTTCAAAATATACCACATTGGTAAAACTTATTTTGGCCTGTGAGGTCAGATTTCGAAATTTTAGCTCGGCAGCGAACGTGTAAGGTTTTCCTTTTATACTAGAAATATGAATAAAATCTATTCATGTATATAAAATGCCTTATTTAGTATATCTGTTTCTTAGAAATGTTTATATAAACAAAGCTATTCAATGTGTAATGAATAATGATCCTATTTAGTAAATCTATATAATTCGCTACCGAAAGAGCAAAACTCACTCAATTTACACTTAAATTCGATGTACCTTTATTAATAACGATGTACCGGGTGAGCAAATAAGAACGGCCGTCGTCCATATGTTCTGATAGGATTATAATACAGCTTTGGGACAAAAAATTGTATAACAAAAGTGGCCTCGAGAAACACCTGGAATTTATTTATAGAATTGTAGTTCCACCACTACAGGGCGTAATTGAATACCAAAATTTTAAAAAGCCAAATTTTACTAAATTTGCCTAATTAAAGAGCATTATAAATACGATAATCAAGTTCTACCGCAAATTCTGCGTACTTTTTTGTTAAACAAGTTTTAGTCTATCGTTTCAAATAAGAGGTGGAGGAGAGTGGGAACGTAGTTATGAAAAAACGGCTGTAAGTCCGGTTCTGCTTAATCGGCTATTTAGGGGAATGCTGGGGTAGTATTTTCCCCCTCAGAACCCTAACTCCGTTCCTTCCGATCATATCCTGACCACACCCATCCTTAATCACACTATGCATATATACGTAATGTATGTATGTATGCTGAGAATCCGTGATTGTGGCTGAAGGAGCTCGGAAAGCTCGAGCAGCTCGCCCTCCTCTTTGGGAGGGAACGAAATATATGCCTATTCCTATATTCCTTTGTACAGATTCGCCCTCTGTACACGACCTTTTAAAATGTTGTGTGCACACTCGCAGATACATTCGATCTGCTTACTATCCAAACATTTCATTAAAGCGTCACGTTGATTTTTACTTAATCTGGCTAACGCGTGAAGGATATATGTGTTTTTGATTAAACGTCAGCCATCATATATGGTGTAATCCTCTTTTCGCTATATATACTTGGGCATGCAGCCCAAATATATTTATTCTGTCGTAGGACGTCCGTCGTATTCTATTTTAAATCGAACAATAAATACCCGTGTGGATTTGAAGTGGCATCCTGTTACACAGCCTCTACAAATTTCGGGTTGTCAGGTAAAATCTGTTTTGCTAAATGCTGGATCTGGGCTCTGTGGCGCGGATTCTTAAACAAAATTATGTAATGAGCGTTGAGCGAAACATCTCTCTGTTCACGGCCTTGATGAAATATGTTTTGTGTTAAGAAAAACACACTCAAGTTTCTATGATGACAACTCTTTGTAAAAATATCAACTAGTGAACCGTTAGTTTCGCGCATTAGGTCGTCAATTATTATTAAGACCGGGTTTTCACCATATCAGGTAAACGCTTCTGAAAATTTAATAACGTATTTAAAATCACTGGTATACTTTATCTTTATCTGGATCATATTTTTTAATATCAAAATGGGTCAATTGTTTTCTTTTAAATACCTTCTAAATTGAGCAGATGATTAAACCATGCATTAATAGTAACAGGTATAAATTTTGATATATATCTTTTCGAGAATACTAGTAGCTTCCTAATTATTTATTTATTTTAAAAAGTCGTTTCGTATGTGTGTATACACTGTATAAATACTTCAATATCCAGTTCTCCAACACATAGTTATTATTAGAATAACCGAAAAAATATATATCTTTAATATATATATATATATATATATATATATATATATATATATATATATATACACAATATATATATATATATATATATATATATATATATATATATATACTGCTACTTGATACTGTTCATAAAAAATACTATTAAAGATTTTAATGTATTATTATCCTTATAGATTGGGGTCATAAACCAACTCTGCAATAGCGTCAGCTGTTATTCTATAGACTCGATCGCAGCTCATTTGTTTAGTTAACTAGATAAAGGTATGGGCGTTACGCTACTTTTTAAATTAATAACATTTTGCGGGCACATATTTGTAGATTTAAGCCTTGTAAGTTGTTGATTCACCTATAATAAACTATTAGAACCTTTTATCTGTTTATTTCCGCTGTATCAATTGAAGGAAAGGGGGTCCGTGCAATGTAAGGACCACTTTTGTAATTCTAATGCTGTCTTATGGGTTAGTATGGAGACCCTAGTATTAGTATGCTATTTTAAACTTTAAGTTTTCGCTCCATAATAATTACAGAAATCTACATCTACTTTTGAAAATAAATCAATAGATGTAACCACACACACACACACAAACAAGGGGGCCGTTGTAGTGGGGCTCATTCATTAGTTTCAAAAATATACCAGTAGATAGCGCCACAAACAATCAGGGGGGGGGGGGGGCAGACAAGCTGCGAAGACCTGAGAAAAGGTTCAGGAGGCCTATAGTTGTCTTATGAGATAGCATGAGGGCCCCGTATTAAAATACTATTTCAAATTTCCCGCCAATGGGGCCCAGCAAGGGGCGAAGAGCCTAACACTAGTTGCGAAGACCTATACCTGCCTTATCAGTTAGTATGAGGGACCCTTATTAGAATACTGTTTCAAATTTCCCGCCCTAACGATGACAGGGATCTGCATGCAGTTACGGCTATATGGAGCCACAATCAACCTCTACTACAGTCATTAGTCTATGAAATACACAACTAGATGGCGTACTTGATATTCATTTGATTGAGATTGATCTGATTAATTGAATGATTGAAGTTGATCTGATTGATTGATTAATTGATTTGATTGACATTTATTTGCTTAATTTATTTGATTAATTAGTTTGATTAATTGATTTGATTAATTGGTTTGATTAATTGATTTGATTAATTGATTTGAGCCTTAGGCCTCCATTCATAACAGAGGCTGGGCGGAGTCTAAGGACCAATTAGAAACCAATGAGCTTGGCCTACTCTCAGACTCGCCAATCAGAACGCATGGCCTGGAGCTGTATGCGGGCAAAACAAATCAGCTGGAAGTGGGCGAGGCAACGTGAAGGATGGGGCGGCTCACGATGACCCTCCCCGGCCCCTTCCCCCACTCCTTTTCATTATGACGTAAGCCAATTAAAATTGGTGGGGGATTGCGGACCCCATTCTACTTAAATTATTGATATCCGGGTGGCTTTGGCCTTTTTTTGTTAACATACATTTATGTCCATTAATCTCTATCTGACATGAAGTTTTAAATGTCATTCTGACATAGATTATTGTTTTTGTTTTTACAATGTCGCCTGTTTTCGTTACGAACATATAAAAACAGGTTATCCTAAATATAGGCTTCACTGGACACATAACTGCCGATAAGCAAGACAAAGGCCTTCCACTTGCAGTTCGATGGTATGGCGCAGTTCTCACAACTTATAGTTTCATCAACGTGCAATCAAACGATATCCAACTTGATATCAACTCTCATATACCAACACGTTAAGTCTACCGCATTAACTAACACATTGCGTTACTTTGACGGTAATCGAGGTAGAGTAAATGCAACTTAGGATTACAATATTTAACATGGTCAATTTATGAGGATATATATTTATATGGACCACAATCATTATTTCACATATTGTGTGATATTCGTAACGAGTAATGGTTATTTCTCGTATGGCATTTAACACACCCCAGAAATGCTTAAAAGCAACAAAATGAAACTTGAGGGTCTCATATTTCTTAAGTCTAAGGCTTGCAATACAATGTTGCCGATTTTAGGAGGCGCAAACCTAACCTCGCTATAGCGAATTCTCAACTCATATATACGGAGCCGATTACGTACCCACGGTATCAGAAGTGCGCGATAATAGCGCCAGGGATATATAACGGAAGTAAAATACCGATTTGGGGGTATTGAAGGTACGTTCAGACCTCCAGCTACAACTTTGTTTTTAGGATAGTGGAGGTGCTAAAGTTATACATGAGGTGATAACGATACTAGAACGTCGAAAACAATTACATGCAAGTCGTGCAAAAAATATTCATTTCACTCAACGTGATGTCCAACTCGGTTTAAAGGCCTCGTTGGACAAACGCACGTCGCCTGCAATAAACACTCACTTTCTGCAATTGTTACATAAACAAATAGTATAACTTGATCCTAAAATTAAGCAAAGATAGAAGTTGTCCTCACACTTAATTATGTTTGCCATGTACTGCTTGGCGGTCACAGCTTCAGTTTTAATGTCTACAAAGATATAGTCATCTGCCTTTAAATCCGTCAATTCAGAGTTATCGTCTTCAGGTGAAGTGGAATTCTTTCCGTGAGGGTGGTTATCGACGTCCCCATCAGAAAAAGTTAGTAGCTCTGGCTCTTCATTCACAGTGGGAACAAACCTGTTGCTTCGAAACTTGATTGAATCTTTTTAGCAGTGTTGGTCAAAACTTTCTCCAATACCTGATTTAATGCATGGAAACACTTCTTTCCGCACTGTTCCTTTATTATGTTTTTCCCATTCTAGGAGTATCCCCTACGCCCTGTCTTAATTGGCTGAAAAACACTAACGTCCAATGGTTGAGTGGACCAGCTGCGTATTTCAAAGATATAAAAATACCAGTATAGTTTAAAGCTGTAAATTGTTATATGCCATTTTTTTTGGCACGACGCGTAATTTGGTCGCAAATCCCTAAAGTGTAATCATATTTTTTAAATGCAATTTTACATAGCTTTTCTTTATAAAGTTTCGTAATACCAACCCCAATAAGCGTTTTAAAATGACTTAAATCTTATTATCGATATTACTTATTATAGAAGCCACCTTGGAATTTTTTTCTTCAAGTTATCATCTAAATGTGTATTAACCTCTATCTAACGTGAAGGTTTAAACGTCAATCTGACAAAATATTTTGCTGATTTTCATTATGAACGTATCACGAAAGTGGTTACATAAGAGTATGGTATACTGTGATAATAGGTTGGAAGGTAACGACAATATTTTATAAAGCATACGCATATTTCTACTCTTGCGTGTGAAAAACGTGAAATAAAATAGTTTAAAATCCGTGTTTGAAATTGCAAAAAAAAGGAGATATTTAAATAATTGATAAATTTTTACCAAAGAGAATTTCATTTATTTTATACACTTGTACCAAACCTGGTCAAAAGCATTTGAAATATCTAAAGCTACTACGACTGTTTGACTGGACCTCTCTAATGTGTTATTCCAAAGTTGGGGTGCAAGAAGATCATCCGTTGAACGACTCTGTTTGAACCCATATTGGTGGTCGTTGATGAGTTTATTGGACTCGAGGAACGAAAGTAGTTTATGATTGATGGAAGAGATAGCTCTTGGTCAATAGTTTGAGGGATCGGTTTTATAGCCCGTTTTAGAAATAGGTTGGACATTTGCTAACTTCCACGATGAGGGAAACTCTCCAGATTACATGGAGATCGAAAACAGTTTGCACAATACAGGTACTAGCTGAGGACAGCATCTTTTAAGGACGATAGCTGGAATACCATCAGAGCCAGTCGCCTTGTTTGGGTCAAGTTTATTGATAATTGATTCTAGGAGCTTGTATCGAAAGTGGATTGGTTTTATAGCGTATGGCGTAGATTTGAGCGAAGGCACAATTTCACCAGAATCATTGAGACATGAATTTGATGCAAAGTAATCGACATAGAGGTTGGCTTTGTCAGCAGGATCAGCTACTACAGCTCCGTCACGAGACGTGATGGGAGGAAAGGAAGATGTAGTAAAGTTTTTACTAATGGCTTTAGCTAATGACCAAAATTTACGACTACCCAAAGGATATGGGATTAATGCTTTGCAGTTACGTCCTTCAAACATCATTTTGGCCTTCGTGGTGACGCTTTTGCAAATATTCTTTGCGGTAATATACTCGGCATGATTTACGATAGATTTATATGATTTCTATTTGGTATAGAGTTTATACTTTTGCGATAATGCATCAGTGTAAGCCCTATTAAACCATGGTTGGAAACGGGCATGACCTACGCGATCATGTTTTTTGGGAATGTATATCTCCATACCCATCATAACTTCAGTTATTGAAAGAGCAATGTTTGAAGACGAGGGCCGCTTAAAGCAATACTCACATCAGAAGAAGGTTACAAAAAAGTCTCACAGTTCGCTCCAGTTAGCTGATTTAAAACATGAAATAGTTCTATCTGTTTTTCGAGTAACAGTGAGAATGGGCACAGAGGAAGTTATTTCGATTAGGCAGTGATCTGATTGACCAAGTGTGGAAAAGACTCTAGTTTTATAGACAAGTGGGTTAGATGTAAGGAATAGGTCCAGGAGGTGTGTAGTATAGTTAGGGTTGCGAGGGATTCTGGTGGGTTCGGAAATCATTTGTGTGAAATCACAGGATACAGTAAATGCTTCTGCACTATGACTTGCGGGATTGTGGTAGATGAAATTTGAGGTCAATTGGAGTTGTAGACATTAAAATCTCCCAGAATTGATGTATCGCAAGATGAAAACTGTGATAGGAGGTAGTCTATTTTCAGACTAAGGTAATCAAAAAGATCTTGGAATTTATTATCATTGGGAGACCTATAGAAACAACAGTAGAATTTCGCAATTTGAGGCCCACGATGTTTGAACCAAATCACGTCGAATTTGTTGTTTCCCAAAGTGGACATACTCCGCCTTTAAGGAGAAAGTTAGAGTGGAGGTTGTATCTGGGAAGTTGCAAGTCAGACGAATCAGTGCTTCCAGGGGAGGCTTGTGTTTCTAATAGAAACAGAATGTTCGGTTGCACTTGTTCAAAGTGTAGGTGAACAGGATTAAGAGTCGAACTGGTACCATGTATGTTGCAGTAATGTATCCGAATGTTTATACTTTCGATGACCGAGGTTGCTTCAGTCCTGCCCTCCCGGGCATCCGAATGGGGCAGGATTTTATTCCCGGCAGATCTTGCTCTTCTTAGTCTTGAAATTGGCGTTGACGAATTTTAGTCCACCCCCTCCCCGAATCTTTCTGACGGATCGACGAATCGATGCGTGTAAAGTGGGCGTTTCGCCCTACTCACCTGGGGTATAGCGTCTGTTTTAGAACTGGCCATTTTAAGGGTTTAACAGCTAAAACCCCACGCTTGGCTAGCGCGTGTTGGCGAGTACATAGGGAATAAAGGAGATAGTGGCCGGCAGGGCTTAACGAACTCAGAAAATTGGAACACCAATATTAAGGAGTCCATGGTTGCATAATTATCCATAAAAATTCATTTCATTTCGTTTAATTACCACTTTGTAGGTTTGTGTTGTTTCACACCAGATATTTTTTCTAATTCGGTGTGACACTATTATATGACATTTGAGTATTACCAACTCAAACATCTAAAAAATTAATTTCATAAGTCACTTGGCACACTTATCCAATTGGGACCCTCATCGCTACACTCCTCATGCTCCAAATCTGGATTGCGTGCGCCAGTAGAGTGACTTACAATACTTGTGTTTTAATATACTATAATAATTCCGAAGCTTGAATACCTACACTTTTATTGTAACCGTACCCTTAGGATAGAGGGCAAAACAAGCATATGTGACCTCTCAATAGCGTTTTATTAAGTTGTATAGACTTACGACAAACTTTGTAATTTAGTTTATCACGGCCTTGCTAAATTATAGTTCAACTTTCTTAAAATTAAAATATTATCTTATATATACAAGGTGCCCTATTGAAAGAAATAAAACTGTATGTTATTACCTACATGAAAATCACAAAACTAAAAAATGTATTAAATACATTCCTGAATTCTATGTAAAAAGCCCTACAAGATGGAGTTTATAGTTTTTCAATATCTCAAAACCCAGATACGAGGGGTGTGCCAAAATTTCACATTTTCAAAATCATCCTTTATCACAGAAACAAAGAAAGCTGGGAAAATTTCGTTCGCGGTTTATTTCATTTTACAAAAAAGTAGCGCAGTGACGTGAAAATCAAAACCTTCTATCTTTTACAGGAACGGAAATACCCCCCAAATATATCGAAAATGAGACGCAGTGTACTATACAAGAGCTACAGATTTTCAGACGTTTAAGATTCTTTGTTTATTAACAGTTTAAAAAATACAGTTTTTTTACGGTTTTTCAAAATTTGCAAGTAAACTAATTATTGGGTTGTTAACTACAAAAAAAAAAAACACTTTTTCATACCGCCAGTGAGTCATAAAAAATTACGCGAGTTAATTGAGTTGTCCAAAAGCAGATATATTATTGCTAATAGTATATTAAGAAACAAGTTTCATAAGACGCGTTTTTATCGCATGAGTCCAAGTTTAGAAAACGACCCGCGCAGCGGGGAGTTTTCTAATGGACGAATGCGATAAAGCGTCTTATGAAACGAGTTTCTTATACTATTTTTTCTATTTTGCGTATTTGTATTGAAAATTTTGAAAAAATGTAAATTCCATTTGTCACCTTATTTCATAATTTTGAATGTAGGTTGGCAACAGTGGTACTTGTTTGTTTGAGTTCGATACAAATGTAGGGTATTAAAACTATTATTTCTTACTAATTCATTTCAAACTACCTTATAAATATGTTCTCAATAGAAGTTGTATACTATATACATTATAATCGGAATAAAATTACACTATACTATGTAAACTTAATAATTTACACTCAAGTGAAGTTAACAAGGTTAAATGAAGGTTATATTTTATGCAAAAGATGTAATCGGCTTAATTTGAAAGCATATTGACGCTTTATCTTGAAACACAGTAAAAAAGAGAAATCGTCCATATTCGGTTTTGGTCATCTTAATCATTGCAATACATTAATCAGGAATAATTCAATACAAAGGATATATGCACATTTCAAATAAGAATAGGTTATGTTACATTTACGTTTACATACATCAATAAAGAACTTCATTAGTTTACATACCAACATCAAGAAAAAAAATGTTAGATACTTTAAAGTCAAACATTAAAACACCCGTTCGAGTGTCATAATGTACATATTAAACACGCAAAATAGAAAAAAACTATTTAAAGCTTCTAAATAAGTCGGCAAACTAATCTTTAGATTTTTTAGACAGATTATATATATATAATATATATATATATATATATATATATATATATATATATATATATATATATATATATATATAATTATATTATTTAAAATTAACTTTTAAAGTACATACAGTAAGATTAATGATTGAAAATCATTTTGATTCTTCATCTGAGCTATCGAGGAGCAAGTCACAATCGATTCAAACTTGAACTGTATGTATCTATTACATATATTATAATTATTTACAGAATGAAGGATCACAGTCAACTGTAATGTATATATATATATATATTAGACAGGGTGTACCAACCAAGATGCAAAGTTCGATAACTCCTTTGGTTTCGTAGATATCAAACAAATTCTCAAACAAAAAGGGTAGAGGAAGTAACAGTGCATTATTTAAAATTATTTTGAACTATACAGAATGTTCCAAAATTCAGATATGAATCTAACTATGTTTTTAAATGGGAACCCTGTTATTATTTCAAATTCAGAAGCCCACATTTTCGATTTTAATGTCGGGGTTGAATACATTATACAGGGTATTTGGAAAGATATGGATTGTTTTGTGTTGAAATTGTACTCATTTCAATGCCCGGTAGAACAATACACTCTGTAGAAATGAATTATCTGTTGGCCAGTTGTCTTTCAGAATATTGTCTAGTATCGTTACCCACCATTATTCATTTAAGTACTTGGGGTTTGTATACAGGGTGGCTCAAAACTCGGATGTATCATTTTCTTCCTTAACTCTAATGGAACACCCTGTATTTTTTAACACTATCAAAATCCTCTGGTACTCCTCTTTAATTTTTGTCAGAGGTTCCCTTTACCTTGTGTGAGTAGTGTGAGATGTCCTCTGCATGACCAAACAAAAGTTAATTTGTTGCACCAGTACTACTAAAATGTACTGAAAACCTTTATTTACACGAGCACAATGGCGTAACCAAGATTTTCATAATGGGGGTGTCACTAGAGGTAATGTTAATTTCTCTATGGATACCTATTGAATGTATTAAACCTGTTTTAGTTTTTCTAAAATAATTGAAATTTCACCCTAAAAAATGTAATAACTGGTGGCATTTACAAATTTAGTTTAAAATTCAATTGGTGTTCTAGCTAGTGTAAAAGTCATTTTAAGGTTTTTTTAAAGACATTTTTTTAGAATTGTTTGCCTTCTTAGGAAGGCATCTGGACCTCACGGATCCTCCTCATGAATACGCCAGTGCACGAGTATAACATATCATTTCTATTAAATTAGCTTGAAATAGATAGTTTATCCTTTAAACAGCAGATAACACTTTAGAATTTTTTTATCAGTTTGTGCAGTTCTACATTAGCATTGCTCATATCGCAAATTTTGATTTTAGTGAGATATTAAGGTAAAAGTCTAACGGTTTAGCCAATGGATAACGTACAGTAGGTTTGATTATCCATTCAAAAATATACCAACTTTTAACGTTGGTAGATTCATCACGTCACCATACATTTGTGGTTGAAAATTTATAGGAAACTACTTCTAATGTAATACAGTAATTACTGTGCATAATTCATTATAAAGTAGGTAACTATTACACTGTTTAAAGGCGCATTTGCACTTGATCGCAATATCGTTATTCCGTTTAGCGCTAGTTTTGCAATCAGAGCTGTAAGGGCAATCAATTATTGGATTGGGTCCACTCTGAAATTTATTAAAGACTGGTACTTTTCCTACGGCTTCTTGAAAGTCCACGCACGGTATAGCAAATATTAACTGATACGCCTGATACTGTCTGAAGCTTAGATTAGGTAAAAAAAAGGGATACCGCATATTTATATTAGACAATGCTTTCCTTTTGTTACCGCAACCGATTCATCCGCCATTCATTATGTGGTAAACAAACTAGTTAACACGGTTCAGTTTTTAGTGTTTTTTTAACCGAAAAATTTTATTAATGAAGTGTATCGTGAATTCTTAATAATGGTGAACTGTTGTGCTTTTGGCTGTAAAAGTTACAGCGATAAAAAAGAGCCAGGAATATCTTTTCATAGGTAGTTATTAAAAATGCATAGTAACACTGTCGGTAAACAACTGGAATTTATTATTGTTTGAAAGTGATTTGAACTGTGTTCCATTGATATGTTGTACATACTAAACATAAACAAGTATAAAAAATAATTTCATTTATTATTTCATTGAAATCTTTACTATTATGTTAATTTATTTTGTAGTAGTATGCCAATATAGCAGTGGCGTTTCATACTTGTCTGTGGAATTGTGTTCGAAGTGCTGTTTCAAATTTTAAGTAAAATGAGATAATTGACATATAAAATTGCATAATTAAAATACATTTAAAATGAGATGGAAGGACATTAATCAGTACTTACATAACAATGAACATAGTTTAATAGGACCTTTATTTCTACTAGTCATATCCTGATACACAATTATGTGCCAAGCGGTAACAGGTAGAATTGGAATATTACGCTCCTCTCTCATTCCTTGTCTTAGGTACCAGCGATGGCGAACCAATTCCATTGAACGAAAATAATACTAGCAGATTAGATCGTTTGTTTATTGAACGCAGCCAATATTTTGGTTTGAACTGAGTCTCCATCTACCCGTACAATACGTTATGCAATAAAAAAACAATTGATTATATTATATTTTTAATTTGAGGTTATGTGGTAAGCGAGAAATGTGACTGTTCTAAATTTTATTATTCGAAAATATTTAAAATCAAATACACAATGGAAGCAATGGACGACAATTCGGAAGCACAATTACAAATTTGCTTTATTACAAAGCAGGAAATGTGAGTAATACATTTTTGTTTAAACTTTATTGCTTTCGTTTTAAAACCTATGCTTTATTAGACACTAAGAACTTTTGCGTTATCAATTTCTTTTTCAGTTATGCCGTACCGAATGTACCATTTTCCGTGTCACAAAATATAAATAATGTACAATTAAATAGCATATTAAATGAATTATTACGAGAAAGTACAGGAACCTTAAAATCTCTTGAATTTGATTTCTTAGTTGAAGGACAAATACTCAGATTGCCGCTTAATGAACATTTAAAAGACTTTAATATTTCAACTGAAACAACAATCAATGTGGAATATATAGAAAGAACAGCAGCACCAGAACCTGAAGATGCATTGTTACATGATGACTGGATTGGTGGTGTTCAAGTTGCAGATAAATGGTACAAGTAAAAAGTTTATAACCTGAGAAATATTTTAAGTTTAACACTTTTAGGATATTGACAGGTTGCTATGATCATTCTGTTAATATATGGACAACTAACGGTAAACATGAAGCTCTTTCACGTGAACATACAAATTTGGTTAAAGCAGTATCATGGTTAAATAATTCCGAACCAGAAGGTGGCTTTGTAACTGTTTCACACGATCTTACAGGAATTCTTTGGGATTGGAAGCCAGGAAAAGAATCGCCAACACCTGTTATAGTGTTACGTGGTCATGAAAGAGGAATAGATTCTGTTGGTATTAGTCCAAATTCTGAACGCCTAGCTACAGGGTCTTGGGATACCTATCTTAAAATATGGTCGGCAAGTTTAGACATAAATGATAGTTATGAACCACAACCAAAAAAATTAAAAGCTTTAAAAAGTCATTTACCAACAAGAACACCGATTCACACATTAAAAGGTCATAAAGAAAATATTGTTGCAGTTGAATGGATAGAATCACAACTAATATGTACAGCTTCAATGGATCATACTATAAAATTATGGGATATAGAGGTAATTAATAATACTATTGGTGAATAGTTATTATGTATGATTTTTTAGCTTGGAGGCTTACAGAATGAAATTGTAGCAGAAAAAGCTTTTCTAGGTGCATCTTGGTCTAATTTATCTAGGGCAATAATTGCTTGTTCAGCTGATAGACATATTCGTCTATATGATCCTAGGTCAAATGAAGGATCAATTTGTAAAATGGTGTTTACTTCACATTCTTTATGGGTATCTGCAATCACATGGTCGCAAACTGATGAAAACTTATTTTTATCTGGAAGTTATGATCAGTGTGTAAAATTATGGGATACTAGATGTCCAAAAGCTCCATTATATGATTTGTCAGGACATCAAGGAAAGGTGTTGTGTGTGGATTGGTCTAATCCTAAACATCTGGTATCTGGTGGTACCGATAATAGTGTACATATTTTTAAGAATCGTCATGGTCACTAACAATTTATAATACAATAAACAAGTTTAGAAAATATGTGTTTAATGAATATATTTTAAAGTATTATTCAAACAAAAATGTATTTGAACCCTTAAAAATAGATTACTTAAATAAATGAACTGATGCTATCTAACGCCACGTTGAGAAGGAGGAATTGCTGAAACAAAAATATTATTAGCATTCAAAGTATGAGAAATTAAAACGGTCTAGCTTAAGCTTGGTCTTTGCCTTTGTATGGTTTATTTTTAAATTAAAGAAGTTACATGTAGCTCTATTACAAGAAAGTGCCTACCTACTATCTATAAAATGTGTCATTCTTAATATGTTGACAATGAAGACAAAGAAGGTGATATTACATATAAAACATTTAGATATGTGGCAACTCAACAGTTTTACGAATCTGCTTTGTAGTTACTGTACTATACTTCAGACAAAGTGTGATATATGTATTAGATTTGTATTTGCAGATTAAGTGTCGAGTGTGGTAACATGCTGGTTTTCTGCAAGTGTAACTTTAGGGGGGGCTGAGCAAGGAGTGTATAGATTTTCGAGACAATATGAATATCTTAAAATTAATAGTTAATTTTAGATTTAAAAAATGGCTTAAGTAAATTATCTATTAATATTTCGTTGCGTTTCAATGATTAAAATTGCAACTAAGCATTTTTGGTTGAAATTGTAGGATTCTTGATCCTTACTGTTTTCTAGAATGAAATACAATATAACAAAATACACCATTTGAGAAGATCACATATGTATGCTATGGAAAGTGCCATTTTATAAACCCATTTGTGGTTGTGGCAATCTGTTTCGTAAACTGTGTGCCAGAAATATGGTGGAAATGAAAAATTAGATTGATTAGCGATTAGTTAGATTTAAATGAAAGTATCTTTCAAGTTTCAATACACATGCACTTTTACTGAAATTTATTTTCTTTTTGTTAATTGAAAGGTGTGCTAAATTGAAAAATTTACCTTATAAAAATTCTGCTTTACCAATTAAATGTTTAAATCATTTTAGCATCGCTATGATGAACGTATATAGTTAATTAGATTAAATGTGTACATTCTGTTTTCAATGTACTAGGTCTTTAGTTGTTTTGCATCTTTGTATCGCTTTCAAATGGTATTTTCAAGACTGTTTAATAATCTATTAAAGATAAAATAAGCTTTCTGATACAAGTAATGAGCGATCGTATTCTGTAGCATAGGTAACATACTGCTCACCCGGTCACTTCGTTTGCCTGTTCTGTAAGAAGGAGATATTACTTGCACATAATATTTGTACCTATAAACTGAGCTATTTGTTTTTAGGCTGCTGGGTATTCCAAGCATTTCCATTAACGATAAGGTCAATTCATTCTGAAACATGCTTGGTTGATATTACGTGGCCCTGATGACAGTAATACAAGTATTGTCCTCACCAGGAGTATTTATCGCTACGTCATTAATTTATTAATTTAGCTATCCAATTTGTTTATACTGTTTTCTCATGTAAAACAGTGAATTAAATAAGGATGGTGAACATTCGTAGTGCATTTGACGAAATCGACATACGGTATTGAATAAGCAAATGTAGTAGAAAGTGTAAACCTATAAACGCGAAATCAATGTGTTTTATATGCATGTGAATTTAAACTCTCATTTGACAAATATAGTATCTACTACATAACCTCCATTTGTTTGTTTATCCTTTGACTGTTTACTCATTTCCTACATTTACTTCTTTTAATAATCATTTGTTACACACTTTTATCACTTGAGAAATATCAAGTCTCAAGCTGCATCTAACCTTGTTTTAACAAGTCTGGGTGAAAAACGACCATGCAAGAAAACAAAATCTGATCTACCTGAAATATCCAAAATGGGCATAAGGAATATGTTATACAATATGAATGCACGAAGTGAGTAATATTAAATCACAAACTTTTACTCATGTTTGACGTACTAATTTATTTACAGAAAACCATGTCACAATTGCAAGTTTAAATGCAGAAATTCGTAACAGTCACATATTAATAAGTGACCGAAGTCTTCATCGTGCATCCAGTCACTAGAATTCAAATTCAAAAAAGACTAACCGTAGAGCTTTATTGGAAAAAAAGTTTTATCGCAGAAATGCGAATTAAATTTCTTAAACAATATATTAAAGAGATCAATTGACCTAATCATCTACAAGTAGTATTTATGGATGAAACGAGGATCTACTCCAAAGGAAATCCAGGAAAACCATGGCAGGATGAAATGAATGGGGACATGTTTAAAAAATGGCTTGTTGAACGTTTGCTAACAAATTTAGAAGAGTCTTCGCTAATTATAATTGATAATACACCACATTCAATGTTAATTGAAAAGGTACCAACTTCATCCTGGACAAAAGGCAGTATGGTTTCCTGGTTAACACAGAATCACATCAATTACAATCCCACACTCTTCAAAACCGAGCTGTATGGTCTAATTAAGTCACTTCAAATACAAAAAAGGTAGTAGATGAAATAATAAGAAGCTATGGACATGAAGTATTATGATTACAACCATATCACTGTGAGTTTGATGTGACAGAATGAGTATGAGCATATGCAAAGGGACATTATGACAAGGATATTGGAGTAGATTGCTATAAAGATGAGAACATAAATGCTATGTGGAATGAACCTTTACAGCAATGTGATGAAACCGTATAAATTTTATTCAATGGAATTGATAATAAACGCAAACATTTAATACTGCATTCCGATAATCAAAAAATATAAATCATTTTAATGGAAACACAGTGAGTGTTGTAGTGTAAAATCCTCTCGCGGCGGTTCCTGGTCACACAATGATTAAAAATTTCGAAAAAACAGATACACTAACCGGGATCTACCATTTCCTTCATAAAGAAATTTCACGTCCAAAATAAGAAAATGGGGCTACTTTCAATATAATAGTAACTGTAACAAATGTAATTTTTATAAAAATTAGTGTCATTAGAGATTTGAAATGGCCGAAAAAGAAGGCCTTTGTAAAAAAATATTTCCTTTATGGACGAGTACACTTTTACTCTCCATGTGCAAACAATAAAATGTGGACTACTCAAAATCCTCATAAATTATAGCTACTGGAACGTATCCACCCAAAGTTAACATGCAGGTAGCAATTTTTGGACATCACATAATCGGTCCATTTGTTTAAATTGAGGGAACGTTAACAAATGAATCATTTGTGTGCACGCAAATAACTAAAGTAGCAAAAGACCAAACAATTTGGTTTGAAATCGATGGATATCACGCATATAATACACATAATGGAGTGAATTATATATATATATATATATATATATATATATATATATATATATATATATATATATATATATATAACAATACAAACACACACACACACACACACACGACACACACACGCACACGCACACACGCACCACACACACCACACACACACACACACACACACCACGCACCACACACGCACACACACACGCACACACATACGCACACACACACCCACACACACACCCACACACACACACGCGCGCACACACGCACACGTGTGCTGAAACGACCATAATTCCACCTAAGGTAGCTACGTTAAACATATAGTTTAGCTGCCTACTCACAGATGGTTCTAGTGACATTAAATTTTCATGTTTGCTATTAATCATTCATTATTTTCAGTTTATTCTTACTAAAAATATTATGGAACATATTGTTTACCAATCAAACCTTTACTCTGTGCAACAAAACAAACCTTTGTGTCTGACTATGGATGAATTAGAAATTTTCACAGGAACTATGATCTATGGACTGCCTAGACACAGGATGTATTGGGCACAAAGTACTCGTGTAAGTCAAGTAAGTGATGTGATTTCCAGAAAGCGGTGGGAATCCATAAAAATGAATATCCATTACAATGATAATATGCCTCAAAGAGATGACCCTAGAAGAGATAAACTTTATAAGATACGACCCCTAACAAATATGCTATTACCGAATTTCCATAATCAAGTAAAGACTCAAATGTTATGCATTGACGAGCAAATAATTCCATTTAGAGGTGTCTCATCACTCAAGCAATATAACCACAAAAAACCCAAAAAATGGCGTTATAAATGCTTTGTGTTATCAGATGTGAATAGTCTAGTACATAATTTTGAGGTATATACAGGCAAGATTGAACTAGATATAAGTGCCAGTCGAAATATCGTCTTGTCGCTTGGTAAAAAAACTGTAACCATTTGTTATATTATGCTAATTGGTTTTCCTCTTGTGATCT
The DNA here is from genome assembly GCA_036346205.1 of Vesta saturnalis. NCBI lineage: Eukaryota > Metazoa > Arthropoda > Insecta > Coleoptera > Lampyridae > Vesta > Vesta saturnalis. The sequence continues at coordinate 637,048 of JARFJB010001996.1, forward strand.
TATGGTAAATTTATGATTTTAGTGAACGCTTGGATTTGTTACAAATACGATATGATAGAAGCAGGCTTGAAGAAAAGTGAGATTTTGGATTCACTAGGCTTGCAGAAGCCTTATGTCTAATGAATAAAAATGTCACAAAAAAAACGAGGAAGGCCATCACAAATAACTCCGTGGACCAAGAATTTGACGAGAAGAAAAAAGGAGGGCCTACTAAGCCGATTCCTCAGTTTGATGTGAGAGGGGATGGTTTAGGGCATTGGTCTCTGTAAAAAGAGACCCGTCAGCGATGGAAAACATATTTTTTTTGCATGAAGTGTCCAATTCATTTATGTATTACAAAAAAGCGAAATTGTTTTACTCAGTTTCATACATAGTTATATAATGTAAATTATGTATATATTCTGGTTTAAGCGTCCTTTAGGCCACATGTGAAACAAAGCTATATTTTTTCTCTAAATGATAATAAAATTTTTCTGCAAACTTACAATGTTTTTTTATAACCTTTCTAATAAGTTGTGCCCCTTAATTAATTTTTTATATGAATAAAAATAATGTGGTCAATAAGAGGCTAATTAGCGTCCTCATGTATTAAAATCTTTCTCCAAATGACTCTTCTCTGGGGTCACCTAAAATAACGTTGTTAACGGTGACATTGTCCAAATATTTAATATAACTATTTACCCATTAGTACGAGTTTGTTTTTCTTTAATAAACAAAAGGTGGTATCATAAATTGACGATCATTTTTTATTAAATTTATAAATGCCTTTAATTCAAAAAGTAGAACTAGGTGGAAATGTATCATTTTTGTCAGTTTTTAATTTCAATAGAAAAGGTTTGTTGCAGTTTATCATTAAAATGATATAAGAAGTAAATATATCGTATTTCAACACAAATCATATAAATTCTGTTTCGATAAAAATTACAATTACAATTTTCACTTAACAAATTAATTAGTGTCAAATAAATATGTTTAATTATCGCCACATTGCCGTGATTTTTCTACCGTTCCTTTGGAGCAAAAGTGCCATTTCGTGCAATGATCGCTGAATTGTTATCGCGTATAATATAGAAGTCATTCTATCAATCACAAAAGTCTACTGTACCCTACCCTTTGCTTGTGTTACGTGATTTCCCCTACAGAGTGAATTTTTGTCGGTAAATGCAAGATAAAACGATAGAAAATTCTTTGTTGCAGGCGCAACTCTTCTTTACAGACGAGACTAATTTTTCGCGAGATACGGTCACAAATAGTAGAAGTTCGTCATTAGCATCAATTATCGCTTGATTGGACACATCCGTTTTACCAAACAAGCTGAAAAGTTTTTTTTAATAGTTGTGGTCCTGAATAAGCCAGGGTTGGCCTAACGTGCTAAAGCACTCAGTAACACTTAGGGAATGCAATGGGGAATTTTAAACTGCCAATGAACGGCTACGTTAAATTATTTCATGTCGTAAGTTGAGAGGAAAACAACAACTAAGAAGATCTACCCAGAGTCGTGTAGAAGAATGTGTACTGTATCCGATTGGTACAAGTTGAAATTTATACTGCACATTAATGAAGTGAATTAGCGAACCAAGAATACCTAGCAAAGGTGGGCCGAGATGGTATCAAAATATGTAATTCAGTAGCACAATAGCCGATAGTATAAACCAAGAACTGAAACGATTCTTCTACGCTCAAAGGACTATATGAGAAGTCAAGGACGAGTCGCCCTTCTTTGAATACGGTCAATGATGTCGAGAACGTAAGGGGCAGCACCAAGCCGGAGGAGATAATTATATTATAGATGTGGTCGAATATGAGCCTTATATAGCCGAAAAAGTTGTTCACTTGGCTAATTAAAACAGAGACCTAATGGGGAAAGAACTGATGTTTTATAAACAAAAGAGTTTGTTGCAAGAAACGTCTACAAGATGTGCATTAAGGTGCACTTCCTGTACCTTTCAGTATAGTAGTTCGTCAGTATTTGGACGGTGGTATCCGAATTAATATAGGTCGAGCAGTTCCACAAGCCTGGCCTCCTAATTCGCCAGATTAATTAACTCCCTTAGATTTATTTCTCTGCGACGACCTTAAATTTTTAGTTTACACATCACCAATTCACAGTATTGATAAATTAAAAGATCGCATGATATTGTGACATAATCCGCAACGCACCCCGAAATTTTGAATGTGTGAATCAATCAATGCATCGGAGGATAGAAGCACGTATGGCAACTGGTGGTCGGCACTTTTAACATTTACTGTGAGTTATTTTCGTTTCAAAACTACGCATTTCCAGATGCTGATATGAACTTTTCTTCCCATGTCCACTCTCTCTCCCCTCTTCATTGAGGATCGACTATTAGACGAATATGGAAAACTACTCACAGTAGAATTATGAAAATTTGAATTTCTCAATTTTCCGTGATGATCTTTCTTTTAAAAATAATTTCAAACATTTGACACATTTGGTTATACTGGAAGTAGCCATTTACTTTCTTGTTTTAAATGGAATGCTATATTTTTTCTTGTAGATTTGGATTGCTAATTAAATTTTAAGGTACATTTTATTTAACATCCCTATACCTAACTATTATAATTGTTAATTAAAATGAGTTTTTTTTTTAATTTGAATTTGTCGCCTGATCTATAAAATTATGCATTTACAAACCGAGTAAAGTTTAAGGTACGCAATTTTACCAGTTTATAACACAGACACTACTCTTTCCGAATATATCAATAAATATGCGTAATTATGTCCATTTCGCTCAAAATTTTATTCCATATTATGTAAACTTCAAACGGTCAAAACTTTATTTCCTCGAATAGAACATCCTGTATTTAAATAGATATTTTGATATAGAATTTAATTCTGATTCGACTTGTATAAGCATTCCCTATGCCTCTCTCTGTTGGTTATTGTGTTATTAATCATTTTTGAAAATTTGCTAGAATTTTTAGTTTTTCATCACAATCGAGTAACCTTTGTTAACAAAAGTTCCTAGATTGTCGTCAACGATTGTCAGTGACGAATTAATTATTAGTAATATTGTCCTGTTTTCGTATTTTGTTGTTAAATGGCAAATTATTCTAATCAAGATATTTTAAATTTGTTTTACATCACGGCGAATGCAAAATAAATTGTAAGCCGAACTTGTCGAATTTTCAATGACAGGTATCCAATATTTGCCACCAATGTATGAAAAAAAATTCAGAAAACTCGAAACAAAGTTTTTAGCTAACGCTTCTGTCAAATTACAAAAAAAAAAAAAAAAATGAGAAGGAAATGCACAATTAGAGGTAAAAACAATAGTATTGATGTATTAGCATTAACTTATTAATCAATGGTATTAGCTTATTCTGAAGCCAATATGCATGCATCTATCCGTGAAGTCGAGCACGAGTATAATATCTCATCCTCTCCAGTGCAAATGATCCTAGCAGATAATAAAATGCACGGTTATAAATTTGTTGAAGTACGTGGGGCACCACAAGATTTTTTGCTTAGAGTTAACTCTGTACGCGTATTTTAAATATTCTTCAAGAATACCATACTTTTTTAAAAAATATTATTTGGACCGATGAAGCAAAGTTTTCAGAAGATGGTATGTTTAATATACATAATATTCATTTTTGGAACCGTTAAAATCCTCACGCCATTCGAGAAAGAGGATTTCAAATAAAATCTAGTTTTATCGTGTTCACACTTCTCATGGACAATCAAGTGTGTTTTTTTGTGTATGATGAACATTTGAATTTGCAACGCTATTTAGAAATTTTGCAAAATATTAGAAATTGTGTGGATAATCTGCCTCTAAGCAGATATTGGAATTCGTGGTATGAAATGGATGGGGCTCCAACACACAGTTCTCATGAAGTAGCTGAACAGTTAAACTAGATGTTTGGAAATAAGTGGTTGGGCGAAATAGTCCCTTACGTTGGCCCCTTTTTATCTGTGGGGAAAAATTAAAACTCAAGTTTATTGTACACCAGTCACTGCCGTAGCTAGGCCCAGGGGCAGAAAGTGGTGAGGTCCTCCCGGAGTGAGAGGGGGAGTGGATGGGAGGAGATAATTTTCAACACTCAGTCTTTGGCCAATACATAATATTAGATACTAAAGTCTTATTATAATACCTACATTTATATTAATTTTATCACTACATATTGACTATTAATGCCATTAATGGTTTTATTACCTTCAAAACTCAAAAGTTATCTCTTCCCCTCTCCTTTTTATAAAATACCCAAATACTATATAATAAAATTATTAATAATGGGGGCTCTTAACTATCTTCGTATATTTTCCTTAGTTTTTTCTCATATATGGGCAGTGTCCCGGCTGCCCCATTGTAGCTACGGCCCTGAAATCAGTGCATACACGACTAGATTTATTAAATCGTTTGAATATCGGTTTTCAAGAGCTTAATCCCGCTGAAATAAGACGTGCTACAATTGAATCAATGTTAAACCGAATTCAATATTGTTTGACCGTGAACGGACATTATTTTTTGCAAATGATCCTAGCAGATAATAAAATGCACGGTTATAAATTTGTTGAAGTACGTGGAGCACCACAAGATTTTTTTCTTAGAGTTAACTCTGTACGCGTATTTTAAATATTCTTCAAGAATACCATACTTTTTTAAAAAATATTATTTGGAGCGATGAAGCAAAGTTTTCAGAAGATGGTGTGTTTAATATACATAATAGTCATTTTTGGAACCGTTAAAATCCTCACGCTATTCGAAAAAGAGGATTTCAAATAAAATCTAGTTTTAACGTGTTCACCCTTCTCATGGACAACCAAGTGTGTTTTTTTTTGTGTATGATGAACATTTGAATTTGCAACGCTATTTAGAAATTTTGCAAAATATTAGAAATTGTGTGGATAATCTGCATCTAAATAGATATTGGAATTCGTAGTATCAAATGGATGGGGCTCCAGCACACACTTTTCATGAAGTAGCTGAACAGTTAAACTAGATATTTGGAAATAAGTGGTTGGGCGAAATAGTCCCTTACGTTGGCCCCTTTTTATCTGTGGGGAAAACTTAAAACTCAAGTTTATTGTACACCACCACTGCCGTAGCTAGGCCCAGGGGCAGAAAGTGGTGAGGTCCTCCCGGAGTGAGAGGAGGAGTGGATGGGAAAATACTAATAACAAAATTATTAATAATGGGGGCTCTTAACTATCTTCGTATATTTTCCTTAGTTTTTTCTCATATATGGGCAGTGTCCCGGCTGCCCCATTGTAGCTACGGCCCTGAAGTCAGTGCATACACGACTAGATTTATTAAATCGTTTGAATATCGGTTTTCAGGAGCTTAATAACACTGAAATAAGACGTGCTACAACTGAATCAATGTTAAACCGAATTAAATATTGTTTGACCGTGAACGGACATTATTTTGAACAACATTTAGGCGATCAAAAATATTTGTGTTTCTTTTGTAATTGACACCTGTTTATGTAATACAAGTTATGTTATTATTTATTTGTTTATTAATCAAAGCCAATATGACTAATGAAAAACTAAAATTTGCAACAAATTGTGCAGAAATCAATAAGAACAATAATGGTTAATGTCAGTAAAGCAGAAAGGCAGATGTGCATTTTATGTACGGGAGAGCAAACGGAAATTCCTTGAAAGCTTGCCGTCTATATACGCAAGCGTAGAACTCCCCATCACAGCACATTCACCAGGCTTCATCAAATGCTATATCAATCTGGAACTTTCAAAAAAAGTTTTGATACCGGCCCACAACGCGAAGTTTGAACACCAGAATTAGAAGTTGCTGTCCTACACAGTATTGAAGCGCAACCTGAGACAAGTACCAGGAAAATTGCACAGTGATGCATCAACTGTATGGAGGATATTAAAATAACAACAGTTATATCCTTACCATGTACAGAGGGTTCAAGTTCCAGTGGTCTCAACTTAAATGTGCGAAGATATTTAAATCTTACCTATAAACACCGCTGGATAGGAAGAGGCGGGCCTCATCCTTGGCCGCCTCGATCCCCAGATTTAAACCCTTTGGATTTTTGTATCTGGGGATATCTGAAAGAATTAGTTTACACTACCCCAGTACAGGATATCGAAGACCTTTGACATAACTGCATGATGTAATGTTATCAGAAATAATCCTTGCATATTCCAGCGTATTACGGACTCTATGATGCAAAGGATAAATGCATGCAAGGCAGGCATTTTCAACACTTGTTATAAAAAAATGTACTCATTTCTGTGTAGGGCGTATTTTTATTTCAGTTGTAATGTTTAAATAATATTTTTTGTTAAGAACAATATGATTGCTCAGAAGAAAATTTAACAAAATTAGTACAAAATAAAACTATGTTTGCCAGCAGCCAACTAGATTCTTTTTCTAAAATTAATTTCCCCGTCCTGACACGTTATGATTTACATTTTATTTGTTTATTTCAAATCGGTAAGTTTTATAAAAAACAATACAAGAGATGAAAAAGTTTCTAAACAAACTAGACTAACCAAATTTATTTTTTCCCAAGTCGTTGCATAAGTTTAGTTAACAGTTAACAAAAATAATAGGGGTATTCCATTCAACCCTTTCTAATCATTCTAACAAAGTTAAAAAATATGCAGAAAGTGTGTTTCATAATAGTAATTTTCCGTAGAATTTTATTATTCTGTCACTTTTCTTTTTGAAGATAAAACTATCTCCCTAGGGGTTGACTTTTGACCTAAGGAATCACCCCCTTAAGTTTTTCGCATGTGTTTGAAACACCCTGTATATATATAAAAATATATATATATATATATATATATATATATATATATATTATATATATATATATATATATATATATATATATATATATATATATATATATATATATATATTTCCATTCCATAAAGTGAGCCACTTCAATAGAAAAATTGCATTTATAGTGAAACCCGAGTAGTTGTGAGGACCGTATATGGACCTCACTTTGAATAATTCTAAAAATGAAAGATTAGCTATCAATAAGCATCATTAATGCCATTTTGCAAAAAATGGCCTCAGTTTGATAGAAAGGTGAAAATATGTATAATTTAGTTCTATGTCTGCGTTTGATGTATATTCACTAACCTTTAACAAAAAAAATTCTAACCAAAGTGAGGACCGCTTTACTAATACAGAATTGGCAACTATGCTTTTTGACTCTCACTTTAAAGCGTTATGAAAAGTATACACTTTTCTTAGATGTCAGAAAATAACTATTGGGTTCTGTTTATATAAACTAAATAAGGAAAATTTTACTAATCAATAGTCCATATTTTTAATTTATATAATTAGGGATAGGTTTAGAAATCTTAATGCTATAATTGTTGTGAAATACTATTTGTTTTAAAGATTGCTTTAAAGTTTTCGCGTGAATCTAACTACACCGTTTTTCATACTTCTTGACTCTAATGTCCCAGAATTTATTATCATACTTTTTATGTGCTAAGTAGAAATCCTTTTTAGCTGATTTTTCTTGGTGCCTTCAGCAAGCCCGAAATATATTAAGGCCAGACAATTTTTCTTCATTTTCGAACATGCTCTTTGCGTGTTAAGGCTGGTTTTTGCATCATTTAGGATTTAAAATTTAATAAGTATTTAAATTAATATTTATGACAATATTTTAGTCAGCAGTTTATAGAATATTTAATATTTAGAAAAGGAAAATTTCAATTAAAAAGAGAGCGACTAATTACTACGACTGTATACACCGGGTTTCATTTAATATTTAACATTTTGGATTTAAGAAGTGTGCATAAAGTCTCTTACATACCTTACCATATATCCCCACTTTTAATCTTCAAACTATAAGTAAATGTTAAATCTTAAATGGTGCATAAATTAGCATTTATAGGTATATACTTAAACTAAAAGTTCTATTAAAAGATTATCACAGCATCCTCCAATCAAATTTACCATTTCTTAAATATATTTAATCCTACATACGAGGAATCAAGTACTCCTTGCAATGTTAAGGTTTTGCGATTGCCATAATCGTAAATTATGACATTTTATACCATTATTACAACTAACAGTTTGATTGTAAACAGAGTAGTTTCATTTCGGACGAATGAAAGTAGTAAGTTTGTGAAAACATAGGTATTTCGAATCGTGATTTGAGTTATGATTTTTTATGTCTTTCTATGCGGGTTAACGCCACAGCAATGTGTGGATAAACTAAAGTTGTCCTTTGGTGATGAAGTGCCGTCCAAAACCATGGTCTACAAATGGCTTGGAGAATTCAAACGTGGGAGATCTACTTTTGATGACGATTTTCGCGAGTGTCGACCATGCACTTCTGTTGTCGCAAAGAATATTGATGCTGTGCATGAAATGATTTTATCAGATCGACGTTTTTGTGAATTATCGCAAAATAGAAAATAGATAGAAAGTAGATCCCAGCGTATTATTAAAGAGGATTAAATTTCCTTTAAAATGAGCTACAATACTTAAAAATTGCTTTACCATAAGTTGGAAAAAAATAGGTTCAAACATGAAAGTTACAAAATGTATGTCTGTCTGTATGTGTTCCAGCGCGATAGCGTCCACAAAGATAATCTGATCGTCATGGCCATTTGAAACAATTTTGAAAAAAAAATTTGGCACTGGTAAAAAATTTTCGAATTTTTTTTTGCATTTTTACACGTTTTGGGCCATTTATGGCCGTTTGAGACGATTTTTAGGGGAAAAATTTTTTGGCGAAATTTTTATTTTTCAATTTTACACGTTTTGAGTCGTCATATTTAATTGTTTCTGTCGAAGTCTTACGATTTTTTTAATAAAACAATTTAATAATTTAAAGATATGAAAAAACCACAAAATTTTTAGTGGCAAAAAAAAAACACAGTAAACCAGTTATAAAACACATCAAATTCTTTCAATTTTACTTGTGCTTGTTTAAATTATCAATTACATTGTATTGTGAGGTCATGTGTTGCACACATCAGATTTTTTTACAAAGTAAACCACTTAGTAGATCACACACGATACCACCTAGAAGAGTACTGCAGCAAGAAGAAACACACACAAACATTTTAAATTACTGAAACTACTTCAAATAAGAAAATCTATTATAACATAAATATATCTTAATTAATACATTTCTATGTTGTACAATAATTTCACTTATATGTGTGTTTGACTATTCAACATGTAATGAAATAGCCACAAATATAATTAATGATACTTTAGACATAGCTAACCAACAAATTGAAAACTCCTCTATCTTAAAATATTTCATCATTTTAAGAAAAATAAAGCATCGATTAGACTGCAGTATGTTGCTGCCAAAAGCAGTGAAGGCATGAGAAGCCCGATAGACTGACTTAAAATTGCACTTATTGTACTCATCCATGCTTCTTATTAAGGCTGGTGTACCTTGGAAACATTTAAATTACATAGGAGGGAACGACAAAAAATGTTTTTCTTGTCTTAAGTAATGGTTGCTGCTATCTATCCATACAACTGCTAGTTGGTGTGGTGAAGCATACTTTGATATTAAATCAAATAATTGTCTTTCTAAACATTTTATACTGCCATCATACTCATCAACTTTAGCAGCAGATAAGAAAATTCTAGATTTAATTTGATTATTCAAGTTAGATTCGAATAAATTGTAAAAATAGATAATGAAGGGAAATTGTTGTGATTACTATTATATTGCATGAGTGCCATTGTCCATTTGTATCTACTTTTTTGTTTTTGATGAATTAATTTAAACAAATAAGGTTTGAAAATTCTTTATTAAACATATAGCTAATATTTTAGGTAAACTATTAAAATATTAAGTTATGCTAAGTGGTATAACTACGTATCATATAACTAATAATATAAATAGTTAATATGTTTATTGGACCAAATACAAGTAGTGTTTACTTTTTTTTGTAATGTGTGTTAACAACGATTGTTTTAATTTTTTCCCAACTTTTATTTTTGAACAATCATTTGAATTTTTTAATTCCAACATTCACTTTTCTTTGGTGCCTTTTTAGATGTAAGCTGGTTCTTGAAGTATAGTGTTTTATTTTTTTTGCTCAGTCGTCCATGGCTCTAAAATCCTTTTACAGGTTTTCGTTACTATTCTAATTTGCGTCTAACAAAAAAGATGGTTAGACTAGTTATGTTCTACTTACGCATCAAACAACTACTTTTCGTCATATATCGCAAATGTAGATTAAAAACTAAAATCGCGGGAAATGTAATTACACATTGCAATTTATTTATTTATAGTGGCCACAACACATGGTCCTCATTTTAATACCTTAGACAATTTATACATTATGGACGGTCCTCATAATTATATAACAATGACACATATTTATACAGGCTAACTTTAATACACTTATACAAGGGACTAACTTTAAGCCGAATATACTTGATGACAAATCTATAAGTATAAACGTGTATATATGTCAGATTTAGGCACAAAAAAAAACGAATTAATTATATTTCTTTGAAGTTTCTAGTACCCTTCCTTCTAGTAGTCACAACTTACAAGAGAAGTCAAGTCCTCAAATTGATATATGGCCGTATGTGTATATATATATATATATATATATATATATATATATATATATATATATATATATATATATATATATATAATAGCCAAAAAGATAATGAAGATTACTTACGTGAAAATAAGCCGATTTAACTAAACTTGCCTGAGTCGTTGATAATACCGAAGCTACAGGGTGTCAAAGTGGAAAATATATGCCACATTTTCTTACATATCTTTCGACTGCTTTGAGCTAATTTTATAAAATTTCTTATATGGGGGTTTCATCAATCTAGAGGGCGCTACAAGCCACCATTAGGTCATGTTTAAACCGCTACAACTGTTTTGTGCTACACTGTAGGCCCTTTTAGTATGGAAAAATAGTTTTCCTACCTTTTCTGCTTAAAAAAGGTATACTTGATATCGCTAAGAGCACTGGTTTCCTAGAAAAACGCATCTAAAGCTCATGGTGCATGCAAATTATCCAAAAGTATAATAGTAATTCATAATAATAATAAGAATAATTCATAAAGCCGATTTATTGAAAAAAATAAAGAAGAACGAAGTTTTTCATGAACATTAATTATTGAAGAAAAAACACAAACAATAATTAACAATATGAAGAACAAAGTTAAACAATTAAGTTGCATTATTATCAACCAAAAGCTAAATAAAAATTAAAAAAATAAAATTATTTTATGCAAATTTTGTTTTAACAAGTGTAATTGATGGACTTTCTGGAAGGTATTTAATTTGCTAATTCAACAAATGCTCAAAGTTTCCACTATTTTCCTGCATGCATAAGTTAATTCTTTTTAAAAAATTACATTGTACTCTGGACAATACTTCAGGACTATTCTTCAATAAATTGGCTTCATGAATTATTCTTGCCAATAATAATTCTTCTTGCGTATTAACTGGGGATGCATAAACTTTTGCTTTCAAGGGACCCCACAACAAAAAATCACAGGGTGTCAAGTCCGGTGATCGAGCCGGCCAGTTCACAGGTGCGTCACATCCTCTTTCAATCCAGCGCTGTGGATATACCTCATTTAAATGAAGAGGTGCGCCATCATGCATAAACCAAAGGTCACGACGAAGGAGTAAGGGTAAATCTTCCAATAAAATAGGTAAATTTTGTATTAAAAGTTCAAGTACCTATCTCCATTCAACCGATTTGGAAGTACAAAGGGGCCAATAATAAAAGGGTCTACAATTCCAGCCCAGATATTTACTTGGAATTGATGCGGATAATGAGATACTCTCATTTCATGAGGGTTTTCAACAGCATAAACATGTTCATTATGAACATTGAAAATATCGCATCTAGTAAAAGTCGTGAACAAATTTTTTTTACTAAAATTTGGATTTTCGATTCTTCAATGAATATTAAATCGACAGAAAGCTAAACGTTGATCAGGATCCATGGGCAATATGTCTTGAACTTTTCGAATATGAAAGGGGTGCAATAATTATTCTTGAAAAACTCTATGAACTGATGATTTCGAAATTCCCAATTGCAATCCTACATGTAGTGTGCTGGTCTTTGGATTTATTTCAACAGCGTCCAAAATCTCTTCTTCTATTTCCACCGTCCTTATGGTTCGTCTACGTCCAGAATTTATACGGCTTGGTTGAAACTTGCCATTTTCGCGGAGACGTCTTTCGATATTAGCAAAAGTGTACCGATTTGGAGGAAAGGATATTTTTCCCTATAAATATGTACACTTCTTCGACCGTTGCAGTGGCAAAGTCTATAGACTAAACGCATATCCACCATTTCAGAATTAGTGAAACTGTGAGCCACAATTATTTACCTAAGTAAAAGCGCTTGTGCAATGCATAAAAAAATATTTTTTCCTGGCTAAACCGTTCGTCTTATCCAAATTTTTCACGAGAGAAAAAAGATTCAAAATTAATTTAAGTTAATTAAAACTAATTGTTATTGCGGAAATAAAATAGGATAGTCAAATACGTTTCATTTTTCATATTTCATTCTATTAGACAATTTGAAAAATTAAGGAAACGCGAAGCACAATTATTATCGTCACTCACTTTTTTATATCCCAAAGTTTATCTATATTAAAAGAAATTTTAATAACAAACAAGCTAATAATATTTACAGAAAAACTGAAACGTCAAACAGAAACATTTCATACACTATACAAATATAGTATATTGTGTCACAAGGGCACAAAATGACCTTTAGCAGCCGCGGGCTGCTAAAAGCGTTTTCTGCATGTGTGACACACAACTGTTCTTCGCCAAAAAAACAAAAAATAGGAAAATATAACAAAAATCTTTAATTTTACAAATGCAGACAAAATTTAATAAGAAACTTAACGAATATACGAATTTATTTATTATAGTAATTAATGTTAATTATCCCTTCAGCACAATTATGGATGGTAATACCAGAATTTATAGGCATTTGGTAGGTGTTTGAAGTGCTAGCAGTATGGTAACTTATTTCTAAGGATGAAGTTGATGGTGCATTGGAATTATCTAGATTAACTGGCAATTCATTTATTTGATCAGAATTATGTAACACTTCAGTTGTGTATTTTCTGCAAGTATTAGGCTGCTGTTCTTGGTTTGTCTTGACTTTGTAGGTAACAAATTTAGAGAAACATTGCTAGCTTCTTCTTGCAAGTCTGGTGGAGTATTCGTAAATTCTTCATCACTGTCTGAATTACTATTCATTTTCACTAATTCGCACAATCACAATTTTTACGTATTATTATTTTACAGTTTTGTTAGCAGCCCAAGGGACGATAAACATTACTTTCGGTCATATTTTTAGGGTTGATATCATTCATTTTCACATATGGTAGGCGACCGATTCACCCATAAAGAGATAAAGAAGTCTGATAAATTGTTATAATAAATGAAAAAATAATTAATTACCAGTGGCGTATCAAAGATTGGGAATTTTTTTTTTTGATTAATTTAGTTTTATATTTGAAAAAGATTTAGCAATTAATAATTACCAGTGGCGTAGTTGAATTTTCATTTTTAATTTTATATAGAAACTTACAAAGGTAGGTTTATTTTTATTGTTTTATGGAATTAAGGTCAGGTTTTTAAAAGCCATGTAGGAAATTACCGGAAATAACTAAAACACAAAGTGAAGATTTTATTTTCAGTCAAGAAAGCCAAGATGTAATCAACATTTCAGAAGAAGATAGACAGGCTTACAATAGGAGGAGTACCAATTCAACAAAAAGGAGAAGAATCAAGGATGATGGACATGATGAATATGTTATTAGCCAAGATGGTAGAGAGCAAAAAGAAAATGGAGGAAGGACAAAAGAAAATGGAGGGACAAAAGAAGTTGGAAGCAAAACAAGTAGAAGGCCAAGAGAAAATAGAAAAAAGAAAAGAAGTAACTCAAAAGGCTAATCGAGAAGAATTAAAAGAATTAAAAACAATTTTCAAAGAAGAAATGGGACGTCAAGTAGAACGGATGGAAGAAAATTTAAGACAAACTAACAAGGAAATAATGATCAAATGTAAGGAAGAGATCAAGAAGCAAAAAGACGACACAGATTAGCAACTGTACATACAGAATATAAAAATGACACAAATTGAAGAAAGAAATGAGTACGCCAGAGCTCAAATAGGTCGCACAATGGGCAAAATAGGATGTAAAATAGAAGAAAACGAAGAAAAAGTATTAGAATTCGAACAAAATATTACTAAAAATCAGGAAGCTATTATCACTTTGGAAGAAAAATTGTACGAAAAAGAGCAAACTGAAGGAAAATAAAAGACAACAGTAGTATACAGATCAAAACACTGGACACCACAACGACTAAAAAAGTATGATGGACATATAAGGACCATCCACCCAATGAATTTTATAGAGGCATTAGAAAATTACTTAAACCACGCGAAACCAAGTGAAGGAGGAAAAATAAGAGCAACAATGGACTTATTAGAAGGCAACGCCAAAGCGTGGGCAGAATTACATCGTTTTGATTGGACAGATTTTGCTCAATTCCAAGAAGATTTTATTAAACAATTTTGGCCGAAATCAGTACAAGATAAAATTAAAATAATATTAGCAACACCACGATTATACAACCCAAGACAAGGAACATATGTGGACCACGTTTGGTGTTGGGTCAGCAAGACAATGTATTTACAACCACCAATTGAAGAGGAACATCTAGCAGAAACATTAGTCAGACATTTTCCCAGAGATGTGGGGAATATTTTAATTGGATCAGGAGCAAAAACCATTGATCAACTAACGAGCATTTTGGAAAGGATACAATCGGCAAATTACGAAGATAGATCTACGGGACTTTATAACCGCAGGAACGATTACAATCACGAAAATACCAGACCAAGCAACGATAGAACAGAAAATAGAAGACATGTGAACTTCGCCAACTACCACAGAGGTAGAGGGGGTCCGAGAAGAAGAGTGGCGATGACGAGGACCAGGAGAGAGTCACCACCACCAAGACAAAAAGAAAATAGAAGACAAAGGGACAGCGAACATTCAGAAGAGGAGAGGAGAGAGAGATCGCCGTCACCCACGCCATCGGAAAACTAATCGAGAAGCTCTACTCGCGTCGCAAGTGACTTATAAAGAGGAGCAAACTCAAATACTTAATTTTGTGAAGGTATATTACCAAAACTGTCAACAACAACCGTTAAATATTTTAAATTTAAAAGACCAATACAATGAAGAAGGGGAAAATGGCCAAATGGAATCACATAGTGAAGAAATAATTGATCAGGAGAATGATTCAACCGTGGATTATGAAGAGGAAGAAACAACCTACCTCCCATTTTTGAAACGAGAGTTGGAGGGGTCAGTCAACAGATACTAATCGATACTGGAAGTCAGATAAGCATTATTTCGGAAAATGTATATATACAATTAAAAGAAAAAAATCCAGAATTGGTACCATTAACTGAACAAGGAATGACCATACGAGGAGTGACGGGAAAGGTCAGCAAAATAAGCCATAGCGTGAACTAGATATGACGCTAGGAGAAAGTAAACAATATTTTTCTTTCTTCATAGCCAAGAAATTAGAACCAGAATGAATTGGATGTGCCGCAAATCAGCCGAAGAGAATGTAGCCGAGAAAGAAATAACTTTTAAGGAAAGGGGAAAGGACTATCAAGTCAAATTCATAGAAGAACGGATGACTTGGATAGCGGCGACATATAAGGTGTACAACAGGAAAATTAAAACTCGCGAAGAAGAAGACATGAACTAAGAATTCCTTAGTGAAGATGAGGATAGTATTTACGAAAAACCAGGGGGAATAAGATACTTGGTGGGGGGATTAGGCACCAAAGGTATCACACAAATTTTTCGGAAAAGTGACCCAAATGCATATTTATTGAAGAACCCACGGGCAAATGAGGAAACCGAAAGTCCAGTAAGGAATCCAACGGTCAAGCAAATAAATGAAGGCGATGAACAAGATCGAGGACCAGAAGAACAGGAGGGGGTTGAAGAATTGATTGAGCAATTGAAGACCGAAATTCTGAAAAGCCAGGAATAGTGAACTATTTTGTTTGTGGATGAAAATCAAAAACGAGGTGCCGTTTTTGCAACAAAATTACACGAGAGAATTTACGCAGAGGGAAACAGTAGGGAAAGGAATAGATTATTAGTAAATAAGGTAATTGAAAGGTCGCAAACGCCGTATCTAAATCCAATTGTCGCTGTACCGTATATATGGGAAAATATTTTTTTTAATTTTTGGATGGAGCTTGGTAAGTGGTTTCTATGTTTGTTTTCGAATGACTGTTATTAATTCAAAAACAAAGAAGGGGTACTGTAACGGGAGCTTCAGAAAAATCAAAATTTCACGCTAAATTATACGAGATTCGATATTTATATATTATTTTTCTGGACAAAGAAATGATTATTGTTTATTTGTATTTGAATGTAATTAATATTAAGATGAAAAGCTTGAGTTTGTTTTAATAAGTTATCTATATATTCAATGTGAAAATATTTAAAATAAGCGGCATTTGCAAGTGCATTAATGTGTTGGGGAGGAATGACGCTGTTATAATAATGATGTACTGTTTTTAAGTCAGTCGCATAAAAATAAGCGATCAGAATTCGCAGTCTAAGCGACATTGTATAGTCATGCTGCCCTATAAAGTGTTAAAATTACAAATAAGAATTAAATTAACGGTGATAGGGAAGAAGTAGATAATTACCTTCCGTATTAAAATAATAAAGTGACGTAATAAGTGAAGATACAGCGTTTTGTGTGTCTCAGAACCGTAATCAATTGTGTTTAAATAGTGAACAATAAATATAACACAGTAATCGACCCAAATTGGGAAATCGAGGTATAAAGGACAATAACTCGAATTTATTGATGTGTAAAAAGGGAGCATTCGCGGGTTGTAAATAGCTTTCATTTTGTTGCACAGGCTATTTGTAGTTAAAACTGAACGATTAAGTAAAAAATGTATAGTGTAAATACATCGAATTATTATGAAAATGTAAACTTTCATCATTATCACACATAATAAAATACTTCTTTTTTGGGTTTTTTAAATGGTGTATTTTAAATTATACAATCTAAACGTTTCGATAACACTTACAGTTATCTTCGTCTGTAGTAATTCTGTTAAAAATTGTTAAAGATGTTGTAAACAATTTTGTCATCACAGAATTACTACTGACGTAGATAACTAAGTGTTATCGAAATGTTTAGATTGTATAATTTAAAATACACCATTAAAAAAACCCAAAAACGATAAGTATTTTAATATCGAACAATTATTTACTAAAATCATTAACTGATGAAAGAAAATTAGAAGCGTATTTAGCTACACAAAAGTATAAGGAAAGATAAGGACAACAATAGAAAAACGGCGCCAGAGTGCCGACAGGTGACATCATCCGAAGAAAAGGCTCTAACCTATCAGAGACCCACTTATCATCGGTCTAAGAAACGCCAGCATTACATCATCGTTTTTGCAACGAAAATAAGTAAGAACCTTTTTTGTTTGTGTTATTAAATAACACTTTTTGTGTTTGATTTCTCGAACTTTTACATTTGACTGTCACAATTAAAACGAGAACAATCATTTGATTCTGATAAAAGATTTTATTTGTTATGTTAGTTTTAAGAAGGTTATCTTATATTATAGGTTTGATTTTATATAAATATTTGTAAACAACGCAGTGTTGCATTTTCGTCCAGATTTGGAATTTAATTAAATGAGTATAACGTTTGATTTATTTTCATTGCTAAAGATTATTAATATTAAAAGCTTATAAGAATATTGAATATATAAATGCAGAAAGAAGTCAACTCAATAGGAATCCAGATAAATAAATAAATCGAAATGAGCATAATTTTGGTCAATGATAACAGAAATCGTTTCTTTATATTAACTTGAGCCAGCCGTTGCAACGAATTAGGAAAGCGATTAGTAAACGTAAATCTCAAAATTCATTTACGCAAACACAAATTAATTAGCAAGCGAAGTAAAAATTAACTAGTAAATGATATCTTTATAAATTGAACCCATTCAGTTGATATTATAAAAAAGTTTAAAAGAACTCAAATTTTATTCTTTGGAGCGGGTTAAATAAACAAAAGTAGTATCTAAGGGTGCAACGCCCGTTGCAACTGGTGCATTTCAATAACACATGACGAGTTAACAATGAGTGTAGTGTTGCCAACTGACAAGTAGAGAGAAATAAAATTTACCTATGCGTGACTTCAACCTTCTTAAAGTTAAGGTTGCGTCCTTTTTTAAACACCCTTCAGTGTTACAAAATACACCTAAAAAACCTTCAGTTTGGTATAGATATGTTAGATGACACATTTGTTATTTGGAGACATGGCGAAGAGGCACTACATGAGCTTTTGCTTTTCATATGGTGCCTAATTTTTGTTGGAATTGTAGGGTATCTCGTTTGCGAGCAAAGATAGAATGATGCGTTTTTCGCGACCTTGTTCTACTTTTTCGTGAAACACAAGATGCCACAAACAGAATTGTCATAGTCCTATTAATTAGTCTTTGAGACACAGGTCGAAATTCTAAATATTTTGCACATTTTAAGAACCACTCGTAACTGCTTTGCCTTGTAATTTATCAAAATGGTGAAGTGGGTTTTAAACAGAATTTTCCGTGGAATTTAGTGGCATGTATAGTTTTCCCCACAATAAGTCAGTTTCTTCGCAACAAACCAAAGTTTTGTTTTTTTAATGGAACACCCTCTATATTTTTTTATTATATAATAGAGCTTGTTTTCAGCTTTCAAAAAATATATATTGTGCGACACTTCTTTTGCATTATTAACCTCAAAAATGAATGTTACGTTAATTTGACATTTTGATGAAATATTTGGCCATGAAACCTATAAACTCAGCATACACGCGTATTGTCTTGAACGTCCAAGATATATTTGAGTATTAAAAAAGGGTTACTAGATTTTTACTGCTTTATTATAAATATAAATATGTAAATACGCGATTATAACATTATAATAAATCCAAGGTATATGAGTCAACATTCTATCTTTGCTCGCAAACGAGATACTCTACAATTTCAACCAAAATGAGACACAGTGTACATCCTAGCATCCAGTTTACCACGGAAAAAGACTAATGGAAGTTTACCATTTCTTGACATATTAATATCTAAAGATAATTCACTATCTTTTAAGGTTTACAGAAAGCCGACATACACAGATAAAGATACCTTCATAAATTATCCAACCACCATCAACGTCAAAAATATGTGTAATTGAATCTTTAGTAGATCGAGCAAAACGAATTTGTGATCCTGAATTTGTGAAACTTAAATATAAATATTTAACAAAATCCTTACAAGATAATGGATATTCACTTACTGATATTAATAATGTTATTACACCTTCTAGACATAACCTTAAAGAAAAACCAGTTCTTAATGTTGGTACTGCTTTTCTTCCTTTTATAGCTAATGTTACAGATAGAATTGAAAAAAATCCTAGTTAAATATGGCATTAGGACTGTTTTTTTAAACATACAAGAAAAATTAAAGAACATTTAAAGTCATCTAAAGATGTTTCAAACCTATTATCATCTTCTGTCGTGTCTAAGTTATCCTGTTTATGTGGAACAGTATACATTCGAACCACAAAACGTAGTTTTTATACAAGACGTAAAGAACATATGAGATTTTGCAGATTAGGTCAACCAGAGAAGTCTGCGGTAGCTGACCATGCCTTAAATAATTTAAATTATGATACTCAATTTGACAATATATACATTATTATGTTCGTTTACAACGTGAACCTATTGAGATATATAAAATCTCCGTTTAAATAGGTTTTCGCATATTATAATTAAAAAAAGAGAATGGTATGTCTTGATTTTAATTTTAGATTTTGGTATGTCCAGGTTTTTTTGCTGTTTTTTCCTAGACCTTGAAGCAAATGCTTTACCAATTATATGTTAAATTACCACAGCACTATAATTTAACATAAGTAGTTAAAATTAAAATTAAAAATTACATAAAACGTTCTGTATTATGCTTTTCATTATTAAATAACACTTAACACTTATTGACAAAGCTATTTCTTTGTTTGATTTAACTGGATTACTTTAATTGCTGACTTTGTGAATGCTTCTATCAATTTCAAATTGAAGTTTTTCACAACTTTACACGTACATCATAACTTGAATAAATTTGTGTTTTGGTTGACATTTTTCATTGTCAGCCTTCGACCGTTAGATGGTGTTCTGATTTGTCATCTTGAAGACAGTTTAACAATATTTAATTTTTTAATGATCTAGTTATTATTTACTAAAATTATATTCCATAGTTGGCTTTATACGTTTATCAAACTGTTATATTAATAGAAGGCTTACCTTTATGTTTTAATTTTCAAATTTCACAAAATGTTTCAATATCTTTAACAATTTTAATAAATATTACTACTGACGAAAATAACTGTAAGTGTTATCGAAACGTTTAGATTGTATTACATTAATATAAAAATACATATGTGTAATAATTGTGAAAGTTTACATTTTTATATAGGTAGGTACTAATTTGTTATTTATTGGTTACTCTTAATTTTATAGTTATATTGGATTAATATACTTAGTCATTTTAACAACATTAAGAAATGGAACTTTCATTTTTTGAAGAGTAAGTTTCTTTATATTATCTCTACGTATAAAAGTTTATGGCTATTACGCCAAATATAAGAAAATACCATCTGATTTGGAGAATGAAAATAAAATAAGCAAGAGAGGGTGATATAAGCAAGATTTCGTAATATATAAGAAAAACACAGAATACGAATTTTGTATATTGAATTAAATCTAGACTAAATTTAAATGGAACCTAACCCAATTTAGATGGAATATATAATAAAAGTACTTTATTACACTGAATATAATTGAGTTATATGGTGCAAATAAATACTACTGGTAAATGCCCATATTTTAAATGTAGAAACTTTTCTTACCTAACAAAAGGTGGTGGTTGGTTTGGTATTGGTTGTGATTGTTGTGCTAAAGCTCCAAATCCTAAAGTATTTTGATTTGCCAGGTTAGCAAATGTAGAGCTTTGTTGTTGGGTACCTCCAGAAAAAGCACCTGTAAAGTAAAGTTAAATATACAAATTACTAAGTAAATTATGTGATTACCTGAAGTAGTAGGAGAGTCTCCAAAAACTTTTGACCCGAACGTAGGTGATGCTCCAAATGTAGAACTACCACCGCCACTACCAAATGAAGGTGGTGCTCCAAAACCACTTGGTGAACCACCAAAAATAGGTGCCCCCCCAAATCCTGGAGATTTTTGTTGTGTTTGAGCAAATGCGCCGAATCCAGATTGTGCAACTGATTGACTACCACCACTACTAAAAGGGCCGGTTGACTGAGGACTACCAAATGAAGATCCAAAACTCGATTGACCAAAAGATGGTGTTTGCCCAAACGCATTACCTCCAAACATGGGTTGTGAACCAAATGCTGGAGGACTGCCAAAACCAGTATTTGCTGCACCTCCAAATATTGATGTTGATGATGTACCCGATGGTGGCGTTCCAAATAAGTTTCCGCCACCAAATGGTTTTGGTTCTTGTGATCCAGATTTGGCAAAAGGATTTGCGTTTGAAGATTGCCCGAAGGTGGAATTCATAGGACTACTCGTTGTGGTACTCGCAGTTCCCATATTTAAACTATTAAAACTAAAAGCACCTCCTTCTGTAGTCTGTTGCGAGTTTCCGAAACTAAATGATGGTTTGGAAAAACCAGTATTAGGTATATTCGCAGCTGCGGCGGAAAAACTGAATGTAGAACTTTGAGCAAATAAACTTGGAGCAGCAGTAGCATTTCCAAATATTGATGTATTAGAACCAAAGACTGGAGCGGTAGCATTTGCTGTACCAAAAATGTTAGTAGTAGTGGTAGTGGTTGTTGGTATACCAAACACAGGAGAAGTTCCAAATACAGGTTTATCAAACGCAGAAGCATTTTCAAAATTCGCTGGTGCTCCAAACGGACTACTTGTAGTTTTTGGAGTGAACAATGATGGTGTAGACGTAAACGCTGATGAAGCGGTAGTAATTGGATGAGCAAATATTGAAGGGGCAGTAGTTGTCTGAGGAAAACCTGCAGTTGTAGGTTGAGGAAATACAGAATTTGTAGTAGTACCAAACGCAGTTGGAGCAAATACGGAATTTGAATTTGGTACAGTTGTATTGAATAAAGAATTTGTGACAACAGGTAATCCAAAACTTGACGACATTGTGGTTGTAGTTTCTGGTGCAGATGTTGTGGTAGTAACTGCGCCAAATGTTGGCATGGATGACATACTTGTTGAAATGCTAGGTGCAGCACCAAATATATTTTGTGTGGTACTAATAGCAGTGACTGAAATACCAGGTGCATTACCAAAAATATTTGTTGTTGTACTAACAACATTGTTAGAATCTTTAAATATTGGTGTAGACGAAGTTTGAATCGAGGGAAAGATTGAAGTTACCGTTGTACTACTTTTACTAGCAAATATTGACGCAGTGGGTGTAGTTCCCGCTTTCGGAGGACTAGGTGAATTAGCATCTTTGTTGGTAACAGTTGTGGATATTGTAGATGTAGTCATTACAGGACTAAAAACGGATTTTACAGAAGTAACTATTGCAGTTCCTGAAGTTGTACTAGTATCTGATGCTCCAGGAAAAAGTGTGACTGTCGTTGCTGCTGTTGAATTATCTTTACCAATTTTAGAAAATTCAAAAGGCGTTTGCTGGTTAGAAGTTGATAGGGAAAGAGATGGTTTAAAAGTGAACGCCATACTCTGGGTAGTTGAAACAGAAGAAAAACTAAATGCAGGATTATTGTTTACAATATTCAACGGCTTTTCTACGGTTGTAGCTTTATTCGATGATATTGGCGTATTTATTATTGGTGATGACGAAATTGTTTCTGATGATGTAGATGGAGATTTACTGCCCGTAGTTGTTAGTGAAACGGGTGTTACTGTCAAAGCAGCAGGGGTTGGAGCAGAGGAAATGAAAACTGGTGATTTAAAACTAGTAATTGGAGTTACTGTAACAGAAGTTGATGTTACATTTGTTGGCCCTGTTTTTGGCGTTGAGACTTTAGACGATGTACTTGCAAAATTATCCGCTAGTGGAGCTGAGGCGGTTGCGGGTGAAAATATAAAAGTAGAAACCGGTTTAGTAGTATTTACACTTAACGAAGGCATAGTACTACTGTTAGATTTAGCAGTAAATGTGAAAGCAAGTTGTGTCGTTGGCACAAACGCGGAACTAACACTACTTTGTTTATTCAATTCAGTAGTAGTGCTTGGTGATTTGCTAATATTCGAACCAAGTGGTTTAGTCATAGTGAAGGGTGAAGACATGGTTGGTGTAGCTCCTCCAAATATAAATTGAGTAGTTACTGACGTAGTCGATGATGTGGTTTGAATTGCAGTTGAAGTCGTAATGGCGCTCGCTTTTGTTGCAGACGGTGCAAAAGAAAACGCAAATGAACTGGTACTTGGCACAAACAATGGAGTATTTGTAGAAAAACTAAAAGGCTTTGTGATATTTGGTTCGATTTTGAATCCACCAAATCCAGTATTGGTTAGTGATGTATTCTTCAAAGAAATACTGTTGATAGGTGTGGGATCAGGTTGTTCCTGAAAAGTAATTCTACAATAGAATGTTGAAATTTCAATAATCAGTAAATATGTGCAATGGATATTTTCATTATGCATGGTATTTTTAAGTTACTGATATGATTTTTTTTTGTATCGAAAAAACAAAATGTTACACTTGTTTTGCTGCCAAGTTATTAAAAAAGTCATTACCTTAACTTAACTTTGCTTTCTGCATTCCCAATTGTTTAGGCTTTCAAATAAGACCTTACATTTTGGATACAATAATTTTTGACTGGTGTTACAAAATCAACAATTCCAGTTCCATTATCTAACAGATTTGTTTTTCAAAGATATATTGTTATTACATCTTTAAAATTATTTCCTATACTTTGATATACACTCTTAATTTGTGTGGTTGTGGTTTGTGTGGTTCACAATGCAAAATAAGACTTTTCCAAATTCTGGTTACACCATTTCAAAATCTCCAAAATATTCTAAGTGAAATTATGTCACTATATTTATTGTCATTATCTTGCTTAAAAACAAAGAATCAGAAAGGGAAGAAAAGACGCCAAACAAATGTTCACGAATGTCCGCCCTATATAACGTCAGGTGCATAACTTGGTTTGTGGTGCCTGTGCAAACCAAGTATCAAATCAAATTTGACAGAAAGAGTCACTGGAATGTTCTTTCTAATATTAATATTTTGTACTGAACGATCTTTGTACTACACGTTCTGCTTAGGTGGTTTCATCGATTTATGGTACTAAATACTGCATTGTGATATCTTGCAATAAAAGAAAATAGAAAACCCAATATTTTCCAAAACAATCCATTGTAAATAACAAAACTGTTTATTTCATAACTTCAAAACTGACAGCAAAGGAAATTTATAATCATTTAATGCTTTATTTATTCTCAACTACCCTTTACAATCTAACTTTCACTCACATGAAACAAGGTGACAGAAGTCAAATATTGTAGACTGGTCAACAATCAAAGTGGACCGATTGTTATGCGCAAATATTTTTTAATCATTTGCCAGATAATATAAAAAAAAACTAAACATACAAAATTTTGAAGAATTATAAAGCAGCGGAATGCATCAAGTTTTTTTACAGTTACTAGGAATATCTACCCTATAACCGATTTATTGTAAATTAGTCTCCACGGGTGTTGAATTTCATATTGGTTTTCTTGCGGGTTTGATCCCACGTTGAGTCTCTTCCTCTCTGGTTTCGACGACGTTTCGGCGGAATTACATCTGCCAATGTTAAGTATCATTCATTTTCTCGTGTTATAGATAGATTTGAATAACACAATGATTACTAATAGCGAAATCGATTCTACCAAAGAATTCAACATCGAAAATAATAAAAGATGTTACGTACAGAAAGGGAAAGCGGAGAAAAAAGAGAAAAAGGGCGCCAGGAGCCGCTCCCCAAAAATTAACTCATCGTTATCCCAGCTCCTGAATAATGATGTTAGAAAGAGGCGAGTAGATAACCGTACGAAAGGAGAAACTAATAGGGAGAGGAAAAGAGTGTCGTGGGATAAACAAAACCAATCACATAAAAAGAATAAATATACAAATAAATTCTAACAAAAGACAAATAAATTGGCAATTAAAGTCCAAAATGAGGCAAGTACGCAATTAAACAAAAAGTAAATTTATAAGTGTATAACGTAGATATGTTGGTCAATTAAAAATTTTAAATAAAACAAAATAAAAAGAAAATATTGACAACACAGGTTTAAACAAAGTTAAACCGTAAAACGAAAGCATAATTTTATAGTAAATTATAATTGTAGATAAATAGAAACCTGATTATTACATACATACAGACAAAATTTACATCGATTGGGGCTTGAATCTCGATGGCGCAATAGGTTCAAATCCTACTCGAGGTAAAAATTTTATTTATGTATTTAATAAAATTAATAATAATTTTTAGGAACCTGATTAATTTCGAAAGGCCTTCCTAAGGTAAAGCAGGTTTCTATTAATCGTAACAAGTTAATATGCTAAATGACAATTTAAATTCAGAATACTTGTTATGTTCTAACAAAAATGTAATTTAAGAAATTTGAAAGAGATCATTAAGAAAAAATAAAATTTAATCAATTAACAATATCAAATTAAAATTTAAAACATACGGAAGATATCTAAAACTAAACTACTGTGCGCAAGTTTGTTTGGTTGTTAATACGTCACAAACATTAAAAGATAAAAATATGGCCGACAGCTATTTACCAGCAGTCGTTCTCAAAAGAACGATTTACACACAAACTAAATTCAAGATCTAATAAAAAAAGTAAGTAATTTAGTGATAAAATAATACACTATTTTTAACAACTATAATTATAGATTGCAAACAAAAAAAAAACAAAGAGAAAGTAGTTTTTCTTACTTTAGTATTAAAGAAAGGAGCAGAAAGGAAATGAGGTTATAGGTGTGAAAATGATGATTAAAAACGTCTGATCTGTTGATTTCTACGATGATGGATGATATTCTACTTATTATTTTTCTACGAGATAAACCAAAGATGTATGAAGATGGAATTTCTAGGTAAGTTACAACATATACAAGTACAGATGGTATACCCTTAAGCTTAGTTGTAAAAAAAACATGGAAGAGTAACGAAAATAACCAGGATAAAAATAACTGCAGGTGCAACTACAAGTGCTACTGCGAGGTCAAAGGGAAGTTCAAGCTTAAAATTGTAATGAGTCATTAGAAAAGGCCACAGAATAATAGATTCACATACCTCTCAGATGGAAGGCGAGCTGTTCGTAATAAATTGTATGAATGGTATACTTCAAAACCGCAATATGCGAAGAAAACAATGAATACTCAGCACTATCGAGCAGTAACTTTATTTTCTTTGTGAAACAATATCTTTTTAAATATCCTTCTAGCGAAGATTGAAACTTTTATGCAAAAAGAGTGTCTATAAACTAGCCAAATGTGTGTGAAAATGCAAAAGATTATAAATTGTTGTAAAACCATTGTAAAAATAAAAGGTGTTTTATACAACAGTATATGCAACCAAAACCACTTCAATGTATATTTAATTGTATAACATTAAGGTTAATCAAAAAACTGTAAAATCAATCTAAATTAAATTAATAATTAAGAACTTGAGAAATTTTTGTTACAAAGGGAAAATACCGAAAAGGAAAAAGTGAAAATTGCTACACAGGGACCACGACGGCAAACAAAAGCACCAATCCTAGAACGATAGTATAAAGAGGGAAACGAATACGAAAGAGGTCAGTAGTCATTAACCGAACAGCTGGCTTATTTGTATGCCAGTGATATTTTGCGAGTAGTCGCAATTTTTTTGAAGTTTTTCATAGGAATCAACATGACGATTGTAGACATCATTGATAGGCCTGATTCTGCTAAACAGGTAAGCAAATTTGATTATTTGTTACGGCGAAGCTGTGTATTTTCCCGAATTTAGGTATTACATCCCGATATCGACGTTTAGTAAATTTTAGAGTTTTGATCAGTTATTTTTGGGTATTTGAGTCAATGATTTTAGAGCCAAGTTTATCGAAATATTTAATGAGTTTTGGTTTTATTATCGCAATTTCGCGGCTATTATACAAAGCTTGAGATTTTATTGAAGTTTAGGTGAACTTTGCGTAAATATTTTTGGAGTAGAATTTCAGTAGAGATGAGAATATTTTATTTTTGGGTGAACATTATGGTTTCCTGTTAGGCCATTATATCTAGTTCATGACGTTTTCCCGCTATAAATGTATTTAACAGGTGGCACCTTTTTGACATTTCATTTTTGACGTTTTTGGAGTTGACGAGAGCCCCTTTACAGCATTAAGTAAGAACCCTGCCCACACCACTGAACTATGCCGTGCGCACAAATTGCCTTTACAGGCTTGATCCTCTAATGAGTATTTGGCTTGTAACAAGCTTTTGATCTAATCACAAAACGTACTGTAGCACTTCTATATAAAATACTTTTATTTTCTTAATGAAGTCACAAAAATTTGACAAAACCGAAATAAACTTAGCTTTTTAGATACCTTCCGTATGTTTTAAATTTTAATTTGATATTGTTAATTGATTAAATAAATTGTTATTTTGATCAAATCAGAAGGCCAAGAAAACATCTTGGCTTGTGAAATTTTTACGATTAGCATACTTTCCTATGGGTGTGTATGTGGAAAATAAATTCAAAAAAATTATTGTAAATATAGTACATACAAACCTTTGATGTTATTCCTTTTGGTGTCCCTTCTATGCTATTCTCTTTGGTTTCTACCTTAGGCGAGATTAATTTTGGAGTCGATTGTATTAGTTCTGTACTTTGGACAATCGGTAATACCAATTTTGATGTAGGAATAGGGGAGAAAGCTGCACCTAAAACTGTTGCATCACTTTGTTTTACTTGAGAACTATTATTTAGTAATGTTTGTAAAGATGTATTTGATAATTGTGGTTTATTTACTGATATATGTGTAATATCTCTCTCTAATAGCATTTTTCCTAGTTTGTTAATTTTTCCTGGTGTTAATTTTTTTTGAGTTTCAGCAACACGTTCATATTGTGCATATAATATGTTTTCAGGATCTAATTGTAACTGTATAAGATCCTTTTCTAATTGATCTACATTGTTTAACGAAATAAATAGAGATCGACCATTCATCTTGCTTCGCTGGTTGCATATGCGATTTGATATATCCTTTAATAAGTATTTTTGTTTTTGATGAATTGCACTTTGTCGTACCATTGTATGATAAATTTTTTCAATACTGGGAATTTGCAATTTAGAACTTTTCTTGCAAGAATCTTGAAAATTTTCCCATTGCTCATCTAAAACTCTATTTGCTTGTATTATTTGTGATTCTAGATAATAGGTTAAATATTGAATATTCTCCAAATATCGTTGCGAGACAGGATCTAATTGTTGTACACGGTATAAAGTATCTAATGTAGTCTCTTGCATTTGCATATACCTTGATCTTGCTTCTTCAAACCAAGCCCATGTTTGAATTAATCCTTGTTTTAAAGAATGTACCTAGTAAGTAAAAAAAGTTCAAAAACACTAAATAAATATGTAATCCTAACCTCATCTGCTTGCACAGCGCCATTTTCAACAACTTCTTTAAGAAAACTTTGAATCGAGTCTGTGTCTTGAACAAGTTGCACAGCTTCTGGATCTGTACCTAATTCAATTTTTAAAGAATTTCCTTTATGTAATAGAACTTGTAATTCCTTTTCTAAAACTTCACATTCATCACAGATTAATTTTGATATTATTTTGTCTGTTTCTTGCATAATTTTGGTTTCATTTAGGGTATTTGATGGTAGAGTTACAGTTGCTGAAGAAATCGGTGTTATTGTCAATCCTTCAGAATTTGTGATTGTAGGTGTTAATGTTGTAGTAGGCTTTATTGTTAAACTAGACTGAGAAGTAATTGGTTGTTGCAACATTGAGGTAGAAGATGTAAGGAGTGGTTTGTCTGGTAAAGTTGCTACTTTGTTTATGATTTTAACATCTTTTGAAAGTTGTAAAAACGGAGCAATGGAAAAGTCCTTTTGTTGATTTGATGGTTGTTGTTGTGCCACTGGCATTGATAACTCTTTTGGTTGACTGGATTGTTGTTGAAAAAAAGGTATAGATGGTTGAATATTCTGGAAGAAAATAAGTAAATTATTGTGTGAATAATAAAATAATGAGAAAAAAAACTCCTTAGTAAAAATGATTTTAGATTCTTTAAATGTTACCTCTTTTGGTATTTCCGGCTTAAGAGGTGAATTTTTAACTTCTGGTTGAGGAATGCTTGTAAATAGGCTTAAAGAGTTACTATGTGGTATAACTTCAGGAGGCCCACAAATAGTCGAGACACCACTTCTAATATTTATCATTTTAAAGCAACATAGTACTCCATAATGTGATAATAGAAATAAAAATGGTGCTGGTGGTAATGAGTGTTCACCCCACACAACAGGTTCTACAGCTGAAGTATCAAAACTTAAACCGATTGGTAACGTTTCCTGTTTAGTTGAGCTTAAAGGTAACTCCGCCCTTGCAGAATCTGCCAAAATCCATTGCGTCCATTGCTCTTTTTCATTTCCTAACACTCCTACTTCCATACTATTTGAAGATGCTACCAGCAGAATGTTCCTAAAATATACAAACATTCTTGCAAAATTTTATCTCGTAACAAACTAACTATAAATAAGTTTATACTAATTAACAGAAATAAGTAAAGCAATGTATAAGAATACAGAATACACCACAATCCCACAAAATCTGAAATAACTAAACATAAGCGTCCTACTTACTATGTTATTACTGTAGTGTCCAAATTTAGAACTTATAACAGGAAATGGGTCTACTACCAAGAACATAATTTTAAGAAATTAACATGACAGTCAACAATTTACAAAATTTAAATAATTAACAATTCAAATTCAAAAACTAACTAGAATTATATTTATGTATAAAACTGTAAATTCAACAAAGCAAATTGTAAAAAACTGGGATATCAGTAAACACATTTCCCATAACGTTGAATGAAACACACATCAAGACCAGGATTGTTGCAGATGATTGCAGCCGCATATGCAGAACAACCGCATCATTCTTACATCTGCATTTGTTCCACATCTGTTTTATTTTTCACAATGCGGAAATTTGCAAATAATGCGGAAATTTGCAAATATTGCGAAACATTTGAATTTCTACCTGCACATGACTAATACCGATGGCAACTGCAGTTTCACCACCTTTCAAATTTGTCCTTAAAATCGAAAATAAATACTGTTAAAACTAATTTTTTCGTTTCCTTAATGTACATTCCTTTTTTTGTGTGAAATGTCCGAAACAATACAAATAACTTATTATAAGTTTTTGTTATTTTTAAATACAAATAACTTGGATTTGTCGCTTCTCTTAAGTACAAAATGATTATTTTGTAAATATCCGTCTGCAGATGTTACTCTTACCAAGTCCGCATTTGCAAATGACTTTAAATGTCACATCTGCAACAACCCTGATTAAAACATTACTCTCAAACTATTCAAACAGCAGGAGATAATTATTCTATCAACTCAAAATCCAACAAAACTAATGTCCTAATTATAGCAGACATAACAGTGATATAATAAGATAAAAAGTTAATAAAACAAATATAAAGGGCGAAGTGCCATCTTTTTTTAAATCAAATGGAACCATGCAAAATGTTGTAAGTACAGCTCGTATGGCGAGAGTTTGCTTCGGGTAACGGTCGGATATCCAATGAAAATAAAAATTGTATGCAGATCTTTATTTAACATCATGCTCGTATTTGTGAAGTTATGTACATTTTTTAAGTATGAATATAAACATTATATTATAAAGAAATCTTATAAATAATAATATCCAATCCAGTACAGAGTAAACATAAAAAATAATAGAAGTAATTAATATATTCATACGTTTTTTTTAAAACTCACTACCATAATAATTACTATCACTACCATACTCTGTATCACTGTCCTCTTCAAGATTTATTACAATTTTATCCCTCTCTATGTCGACAAATTGTTCAATTTGTAGGTTGTATTGATTGATTACTATTTTGCAACATTTTTTTCAGTATGTGCTTTTTCCGTGAGTAGACGTGCTAGTGCTTCGCTGCCATAAATAATTCTTATATATAGTTCAAATAATATCAATTACAACGAATACCCGTCTTAGTATCTACACTGAGAAGGATGAAGCCTTAATCCAAAGGGTGGTGGAGAAAATACTAAGTAATACTGACTTTATAAACAACATATTCAAAAATTTGGTAAAGAAAGTAGACGAGCATTTAAATATCAAACTCCAAGCATACGAAGAGAAGGTTAAATTATTGGAAAATAAATTAAAAGTTGTAGAAGATGTGTTGGATAACCATGAGCAATACTCGCGTGGGGATAATCTCTGCATATATGGGATTCCTTATACTGACGGTGAAAACACTAATGCAGTGGTTGCTAAATTCTGCAAGTGATAAGCTTCAATTAGCCATAAGCGATTCAGATATAGATCTCAGTCACAGACTTCAAAACACACCTGGTAAAGTTAAACCACTATTGGTAAAATTGTGCTGGAATGACGTCAAGAACTTAATCTACAGAGCTAAACGTAAGTTAAAAGGAAGTCAAATAATAATTCGCGAAGATCTCACCAAACGTCGACCAAATATCATTAAAGAAGCTACTGCAAGATTTGGGAACAATAAAGTCTTCACTAGTAATACAAATATATTTATAAAATTGCCAGATAATACCATTAAAAAAGTGTTTTCATTAAATGATTTAAATGATTAACTGTAAGTAATTGATATATATTTAAATATGTGCAGTTGAACCTCCTTTCATGTTTAACATTGGTGGGATTAAGTTAGCGCCGTTTACATTAGAATATGTATAAACTGTTTAACAATTTATCGGGATATTCTTGGTATAACAATAATATTACTTTCTTGTCATAATATGTATTGTTAAAATTTATTTAAACCAATTAGTTTTACTTGGTTTTAAACTTTCTTTAAGTATTTTTTTTCTTGTGTCCTTCCTTTGTATTAAGTTATCTTAAAACTAATTGAATGTAATATGTAACCTGCGTATAATACAAGTAATATGTCATTAATTAAGATTGCTTATAGTAGCATATGGTACCTTGTTCCTAAGTTACATTCTTTAAAACAGCTACTGCAAGGAGGTGATCTTGACATGTTTCTAATTAGCGAAAGCTGGTTCAGCTATTAGTAATGACAAACTTAATATCAATGAATATAATCTGTTACGAAAAGATAGAGATGGTAGAGAAGGAGGAGTGTGTATGTACATCAAAAATGTTTTCACATACCAAGTAATTAACGTATCAGAAGCAATCGAACAACTTTGGGTAAAAATTACACTTAATAAAATTGGTTATACTGTGGGGGTTATCTATCGAGCTCCGAATATTGATTATAAAGATTATATTGATGCTTTGGAACAAACATGTGTTCAATGCCTTTCTTCATGTGATAAGCTCATCTGGCTAGGTGACGTAAATATTGATATGCTTTCTCCACTTAAAAATGAAACTAAATATTTTTCCTCCATGCTAAGTTCTTTAGACCTACATCCAATTATTTCGGATCCTATACATATTAGGGCAACTTTCAAACGTTAATTGATGTTATTTTTACATCAGATTTAAATATTATTCATTCGCGTAGAGTTGGGGGAGTAAAACTGGCTGATCATGAGTTAATAAACTGAGTTATTAATGCCTTGAAGAAAACTCGCAGTACCGTCTTAAAAACAAATCGATGTTTCAAGAACTTTAATCACGACTCTTTTCAAGTTAAGCCTCAACGGGCTTCTTTCCATCATATTTTTAACCTTAATGATGTTAACCATAGAGTAGATTTATTTAATTATAGTCTGCTGCGGTTGTTTGATGAATGTGCTCCGTTTAAAACTGTTCGTATTACCAAAAAACCGGTACCATGGCTAATTTACACAATGAAAGAGATGACGAAACTACGAGATAAGGCTAAATCAAAATTTTTTAAAACCAAATCAGTTTAGTAATGGGATCAGTACAAGGTTATGGGGAATCATACAACTCAAGCCATTGTTAAAGAAAAGAAGGCATATTTTAATTACTGTTTCAATAAACTTACACCCAAGCAATAGTGGAAGCGCCTCAAACAACTGGATATGGTAACTTGCACTAATTCACTACCTCACTCCTTACAAGATGCGAACAAGATCAATAATTACTTTATTAACAGCATACCATCATCAACATCAATCCATACCAGCAAAATGATAGATTACTATAACACCAATACAATACCTCTTATATCAAATAATTTTTCGTTTTCGTTCGTTAATACCTGAACTGCTTAGTATTGTAAAGGCTCTGAAATCTAATGCTATGGGCTATGACGGGATAAATTTAAATATGTTCAATTTGTGTATCCCAACCATCATGCCGTACTTTACTCATTTAATTAACTGTTGCATTGAAAAAAATACATTTCTAGATGTATGGAAAGTGGCATCGGTAATACCTATACCTAAAATACATAATCCAGTCAAAGTTAGTGATTGGAGGTCCACTAGCATCCTTCCATTCTTATCAAAAGTTTTAGAAAAGGTAATATACATACAAATTAATAATTTTATTAAAAAACATGACATAATTCCAGCGGTACAGTCTGGATTTTGTGAAGGCTTTGGCTGCACTACGTCCCTACTGAATATCAATGATGGTTTGTTAAAAGCCATAGACAATAACCTAGCAACTATCGTAACCGCTTTGGATCTCTCCAAAGCATTTGACACTATCAACCATGAACTTCTGCCATTAGTTTTGAAATACATTAGTTTTAATCACGATTCTATCACCTTAATATCCAGTTATCTTTCTAATCGATTTCAATTCGTAATCTCAGGTAGTCAACAATCTGATCATAAACGTATTAATAAGGGAGTTCCACAAGGATCCATTTTAGGTCTGCTGCTTTTCAATATTTATACTTCGTTCCTACACATCTACATAAAGTTTAGTAAAATCTCCATGTACGCCGACGATACGATGTTATACTACTCTTTTCATGTATGTTACTATGCACAAGTACTCGTAGACTATGACTCTGACCTTCAAAGTTTAACAAACGCCATTCAGGAGCATGATTTGATAATAAATCCTAACAAGAGTAATACTATACTTTTTGGTAAAAGTTCGCATTGTAATTTTGTCATACAATTTCTAAAACTAAAAATTAATAATGTCTCCCCGTTACGCTCTAGTGAAGCACTTGTGATGTCTCAGTTTACGTGTTGTTCAGAAATATATCATTCTTGTATCACCAAAGATACTTCTAACAAAATCCAACGTGTACAAAATTCGTATCTCAGACTTATCTTTGGAATACGGAAGTATGATCATATTTCTTATACCCTGACAGATATTGGCTGGTTAAGTATGCTAAATTGTAGACTTTTACAAACATCTTGTCTTTTTCATAAAATTATTACTAAGCTACGTCCTCCCTACTTAGTTCATAAAATGATTTATCGTAGTCACGTACATAATGTAAACGTTCGTTTTAGAGGTGTAATTAGTATTCCTAGCTATCAGACAACCATTTTCAAACCCTCCTTCTCATACCAAATTGCTAAAATCTATAACAGCTGGCCTGACTCTTTAAAAAGATATTCTTGTAACACATTTAAGGTCCTACTACACACAAGAAATACAGGTTATCCTGTTGACACGTTCCCTCGTTTGATACTGCACGCGTCCGGTGTTTGTAAAACGTTGTAACAACTGTTGAAAGGCTGTTTCTCGGGGAAGTCTCCGTTCAGGATACCGTACCGCATAAATCCTTGACGCCAATAACGCATTTCTTTGACATTGTCCAAGAATGAAAGTCATGTCGATCAACTCTGCGTCGGACAACAACATTGTAATGGAAATGTCTTGTAGAAACACTTAAACTGATACACAAGACAGCAAAGCACAACAGAAGCTCGAAAAACTGACGTTTCTTATCAGTTGTTTAAAATAATTGACAAACGTTTTCCAAAGCACCGCGGCAATGCGCAATAAAACTGAAATTAGATAAAAATGTGAATCTCTCGAAAACTATCACTCCAAAATATCGATAATGTCACATCAATGGAAAGGAAATTTAATTTCCTATCCGCTGATGTAAGAAAATATGGGTGGTTCCATTTAAAAAATTAAGTTTTCCATGTTTTAAAAAATTATTTTCGGAGCGATAGAAATTATTGAATTCTAAAAGCAAGATTTTTGGCAATGAATGAGAATGATGCGGTACCCTTTTCGGAAGCAAAACACGAAAGCCACATCTCTCTACCGGTATCCGTCTTCGAGATATTGATAGTTTTCGGAGGCACTGCAAACGTCATTTTTTCTACAAAATGTCAAATAACTCAGAAGCAATGCGACGTAGACCCATAGTATGGTTATTAAAGTGACCTTTAAATTCAACGAGGAATTCAAAAATGTAATAATACACAGGTTGTTCTATTTAAAATAACGAAGTTGGCATGAGTTTCCGGTATAACCGTCCGCCATCTCTGAAAATAATTTTAAAACGTGTAGTTTATGACTGTGGATAACTTTTATATAAGACATTTTTTCGTATTTGTAATAGTAAGGGAGTTATGGAGCAATCCCGCTTAAGTGGGCCACCCTGTATATATGATGTCATGTATGCATGTATGCATGTATGTATGCGTATGCATGTATGCATGATATGCATGTATGCTATTGCTATGCATGTATGCATGTATGCATGTACATGCTATGTATGCATGTGCATGCTATGCATGTATGCATGTATGCATGTTTTGCATGCATGTATGCATGTATGCATGTATGCATGTATGCATGTATGCATGTATGTGCATGTAGTATGCATGTATGCATGTATGCATGTATGCATGTATGTATGCATGTATGCATGTATGCATGTATGTATGCTATGCATGTATGCATGTATGCATGTATGCATGTATGCGTATGCATGTATGCATGTATGCATGTATGCATGCGCATGTATAATGTCATTGCATGTATGTGCATGTATGCATGTATGCATGCGTGCATGTATGCATGTATGCATGCATGTATGCATGTATGCATGTATGCATGTATGCATTGTATGCATGTATGCATGCTGCATGCTATGCATGTATGCATGTATGCATGTATGCATGTATGCTATGCATGGCATGTATGCATGTATGCATGTATGCATGTATATGCATGTATGCATGTATGCATGTATGCATGTATGCATGTATGCATGTATGCGATGCATGCATGTATGCATGTATGCATGTATGCATGTATGCATGTATGCATGTATGCATGTATGCATGTATGCATGTATGCATGTATGCATGTATGCAGCATGTATGCATGTATGCATGTATGCATGTATGCATGTATGCATGTATCGTATGCATGCGTATGCATGTATGCATGATGCATGCTATGCATGTATGCATGTATGCATGTATGCATGTATGCATGTATGCATGTCATGCATGTATGCATGTATGCATGTATGCATGTATGCATGTATGCGTATGTCATGTATCATGCATGATGCATATGCATGTATGCATGTATGCATGTATGCATGTATGCGTATGTATGCATGTATGCATGCATGTCATGTATGCTGCATGTATGCATGTATGCATGTATGCATGTATGCATGTATGCATGTGCATGTTGCATGTATGCATGTACGTATGCATGTATGCATGTATGCATGTATGCATGTATGCTATGTATGCATGCATATGCATGTGCATGTGCATGTATGCATGTATGCATGATGTATGCATGTGCATGTATGCATGTATGCATGTATGCATGTATGCATGTATGCATGTATGCATGTGCATGTATGCATGTATGCTATGTATGCATGTATGCATGTATATGTATGCATGTATGCATGTATGCATGTATGCATGATGCATGTATGCATGTATGGTATGCATGATGATGCATGTGCATGTATGCATGTATGCATGTATGCATGTATGCATGTATGATGTATGCATGTATGCATGTATGCATGTATGCATGTATGCATGTATGCATGTATGCATGTATGCTATGTATGCATGTATGATGTATGCATCGTATGCATGTATGCATGTATGCATATGCATGTATGCATATGCATGTATGCATGTATGCATGTATGCATGTATGCATGTATGCATGCATGCATGTATGCATGTATGCATGTATGCATGTATGCATGTGCATGTATGCATGTATGTATGTATGCATGTATGCATGTATGCATGTATGCATGTATGCATGTATGCATGTATGCATGTATGCATGTATGCATGTATGCATGTATGATGTATGCATATGCTATGCATGTATGCATGTATGCGTATGCATGATGTATGCATGTATGCATGTATGCTATGCATGATGCTATGTATGCATTATGCATGTATGCATGTATGATGTATGTATGATTCATGTATGCATGTATGAATGCATGTATGCATGTATGCATGTATCATGTATGCATGTGATTATATATGCATGTATGTATATATTAGTAGCATTCATGTATGCATGTATGATTATGCATTATCATGTATCATGTATGCATGTATCATGTATGCATGTATGCATGTATGTATGCATGCATGATGTATCATTAGTATGATGTATGTATGATGCATGATGTATATTATGTATGATGTATGGCTGTGTATATGTATGATGTGCTGATGTATGTGTGCATGTATGATGTATGCTATGTGTGCTGTATGATGTATGATTATGTATGATTATGATGTAGATGATGTATGTGTGATGTATGATGTAGATGTGTATGATGTTGATGTAGATGTATGGTTGATGATTATGAGTATGATGTATGTGTATTGTATGTGTGTAGTGTATGGTGATGTGATGATGTATGAGTGATGTATGATGTATGTGTATGATGATGTATGGTTGATGTATGAGTGATGGTGTTGATGATGTGATGTATGTTGTGTGTGTATAGATGATGTATGAGGGTATGATGTGGATGTGGTATGTGTATGATGGTGTATGATGTCATGTTGATGTATGATGTATGATGTATGATGTGATATATGTATGTGTGTATGTATGATGTATGATGTATGATGATGTATGATGTATATGTATATTATGATGTATGTATGATGTATATGTATGATGTATGATGTATGATGTATGATGTATATTATATGTAATGATTATGATTATGTATGTATTATGTATGTTATTATGATTTCATGTATGTTATGATGTATGATGTATATGTATGATGTATGATGTATGATGTATGTGATGATGTATATGATGTATGATGATGATGTATGTATGATGTATGATGATGATGTAATATGTATGTATGTAATGCATATGATTATGCATGTATGCATATGATGTATGATGTATGCATGTATCATGTAGATTATAGTTGTATGCATTATCTGTTGATATAGTATGCATATATGTAGTAGTTATCATGATATGTATCAATCATTTGTTTCATTATGATTATATATTATTATCATTTGATAATACATATTGTATGATTATCTGTTGATTAGCTGTATGATGTATCATGGCAGATGATGTAGATGTATATGTTGATATGCATGTTGCGTATTTATGATCATGGCAATATCTTACAGTTGAGATGCTTA
The DNA here is from genome assembly GCA_036346205.1 of Vesta saturnalis. Taxonomy (NCBI): domain Eukaryota; kingdom Metazoa; phylum Arthropoda; class Insecta; order Coleoptera; family Lampyridae; genus Vesta; species Vesta saturnalis. The sequence continues at coordinate 675,925 of JARFJB010001996.1, forward strand.
GATGCAGAGATTATGCTATCAACAGTAGTTATTATATATTGAGCGTTGCATGTTCATGAGATAGTAATGTATATTTGTTAATTTGATGTATGATGATGATATGATGTATGATGTATGATGTATGATGTATGTGTATGTATGTAGTATGTATGCTGTATGTAGTGTGATGTGTATGATGTATAGTAGTATGTGATGATGTAGTATGATGTATGATGTATATATTATTATGTATGTATGTATGTATGTATGTATGTATGTATGTATGTATGTATGTATGTATGTATGTATGACATATGTCATGTATGTATGTATGTATGCATGTATGCATGTATGCATGTATGCATGTATGCATGTATGCATGTATGCATGTATGCATGTATGCATATGCTGTATATGCATGTATGCATGTATGCATGTATGCATGTATGCATGTATGCATGTATGCATGTATGCATGTATGCATGTATGCATGTACAGTATGCATGTATGCATGTATGCATGTATGCATGTATGCATGTATGCATGTATGATGTGCATGTATGCATGTATGCATGTATGCATGTATGCATGATGCATGTATGCATGTATGCATGTATGCATGTATGCATGTATGCATGTATGCGTATGTGTATGCATGTGCATGTATGTATGCATGTATGCATGTATGCATGTATGTATGCATGATGCATGTATGCATGTATGCATGTATGCATGTCATGCATGTATGCATGTATGCATGTATGCATGTATGCATGCATGTATGCATGTATGCATGTATGCATGTATGCATGTATGCATGTATGCATGTATGCATGTATGCATGTATGCATGTATGCATGTATGCATGTATGCATGTATGCATGTATGCATGTATGCATGTATGCTATGTATGCATGTATGTTGATGTATGATGTATGCGTATGTATGCATGTATGCATGTATATGCATGTATGATGTATGCATGTATGTATACATGTATGATGTATGCTATGTATGCATGTATAATTAATGATGTATTATGTCATGTATGCATGTATATGTAATTATGATGTATGCATGTATGCATGTATGTATATGTATGATATGTATGATATGATGTATGCATGTATATGATGTATGCAATGTATGCATGTATTAGATGCATGTATGTATGCTATGTATGTATGTATGTATGTATGCATGTATGTATTGTATGTATGTATGTATGTATGTATGTATGTATGTGTATGATGTATGTATGTATGTATGTATGTATGTATGTATGTATGTATGTATGTATGTGTATGTATGTATGTATGTATGTATTATGTATGAATATGTATGTATGTATGTATGTATGTATGTATGTATGTATGTATGTATGTATGTATGTATGTATGTATGTATGTATGTATGTGATAAATGTATGTATGTATGTATGTATGTATATGTATGTATATATGTATGAGTATGTATGTATGTATGTATGTATGTATGTATGTATGTATGTTATGTATGTATATATATATACACATACAGGGTGTCTAGAATCTACCCATGTTCTGTAATACATAGTTGGTTACATTAGCAAAGATGGGCAAAATTACATGATAATTCAAATATCGATAAGAAAATTCAACATTGTTGCCAACTTTCTAAGATATCTGAAAATAACTAAAAATCGTCCAAAATTTCAATCGGCTATTTCTTTTTAATATTCAAAATACGAAAAGTTATAAGAGACTTTGATAGCTATTTTTACGTAAAATGGGAAAATGCGATAAAAAATTTTTAGTGATTATTTTCAGTAAACCCAATCATACATTTTTTAAATTGCAACTATAGGTGGCTTATTTTTTCTGATTTCAAAAATGTATAGCTTTGTATCTTTAGTATTATTAGTTGATTAGTGCCGCCACTATTTTCATCCCTTAGTTGACCTAAATTCTAAGTATAGCACATCACATTTTGTGCCTCTTAAATGGAAAAGGTTCCTCAGCTCACTGAATAATGATATTTCAAAATTTCAAATTTTGTTATACATTATGATTTATAAAATCAAAATTTATCTATTCTACAAGTTTGTAGAAATAAAATAAACCGAATTCATCATTGGTTTAATAGTGTAATTTTGATACCTGACTTGTGGTTATTCTAAAGAGACGCCGTAATGACTGATAATCATCTGAGGTCAGAGATAAAAAGTCGCCCACCAAGAAATGTGTATTATGTCGTTTTTAATATGTCATAGAGACAATTTTCGCGGGTATTTTTCTATTGACTTCAAAACCATATGGGCTTGAACATCTTCAATTCAAATTGAAACAAGTTGAGAATGCTCTTCTAGCATTGCCAGACAACGGCACGTGGTTCCAAACGGTGCCTCATCCAAGTACGGACCGCGTCCGACGTTGCTTATATATTAAAAATATTTTGACGCCCGATTTGACCATGTTTTCGATGAGATACAAAGTTCGTACAAATGGTGACCTATTATTTTTTAGTCCTCTTCCACAATTTGAAGTAAGATTTCTAATATTCCTTAATACAAAAAGCTGCACGCGCACGCACGCACCTACACACTACCACGCACCCACTCGCACGCATCCACACGCACACAGATTTAACGAATTCATATACCGAACTTTGTTCGGTGAAAATGACCTATTATTACAATTTGCATATTACTAAATGAAACACATGCTATTTAGTTCGTTATTTTCATCAAAATATTACAATCACCTGAAGCCGACCTGTATATCAATATTATAATTACATTGTAATCAACGATGATCCATGATAATGAGATATATTGTTACATTTGTATACAACATACCTGTTTTACTACTCCGCATGTATGTAGATCACTTCGGTAAAATGCGCCCCTACTTTGTAATTTTTTAATTTCATTAAATTCGTTAAGTTGTAACCAATGCTCATTAAAACATAAAACATCATAGGAGTAATTGCGATTCTTAAAATAATGTTCAATGTCCTCTGTTTTATTTCGTAGTGATTGTATATTGATATAGAATACTTTTAAATTTGACAGTATGCTGCGTATCTGCTGTTATTCGCTCGTCGTACGTCATGTGTGAAAAACCTAGATGACCTCTAAAAACTCAAATTTTGAATCCATTGCTTTGTTCCTGTTCTACAGGTTTATCATCGCTTGGAATGAGGAATAATTTTACGGGTAATTTGAAATCAGCTTTTGACAGATGACTTCCAGAAAATGTTGGTTTAGTTATTGCTTTAGCCTCTTTAGGTTCAGTAGAGGGTGTGGGACTAGAGACTAGACATACAGGGTGATTCGTGAAACCCCCGTATTAAGTCCAATAGTGTTTCGTTTTCGAGATGCAGCATGCCAAAGTTACAAAAAAGTTGATTTTTGAAATATCTCCAAAACGAAAAAGGTATTTTTCTTATTCTTGGTATAATAAATAGGAATATAAACTACATTGGTTTTATGTGATTAAAATTATTAAATTTATTAAATACATACATAAAAGTTTACCTCGAGTAGGATTTGAACCAACGACATCTACTTTACTAGAGTAGCGTTCTAACCAACTGAGCTATCTAGATACAAGCCAATCAATGTAAATTTTGTCTTTATATATGTAGAACTGATGTAAATTCTAAATATAATGAAATTACAGTCAAATCACTTATATTAATGGAATATGAGTCTGCAATATTGCAAGGATTCACACATACCAAAGCAACTTGACTAATGTTGGTTACAACGCTACTCTAGCAAAGTAGTTGTCGTAGGTTTAAATCCTACTCGAGGTAAACTTTTATTTATGTACCTATTTAATAAATTTAATAATTTTGAATTACATAATTACATATTTTATTATGTAGTGGCGTAGAAGGCAAGGGACAGTTTACAGCAACGAAGTCGAAAAGCCATATTTGAAACTAACAGATCAACGTGAACGCTAAAAAGTCAAATTGAGTTTGTTGCGTTACATGACAACCGTAAATATTAAAATCAATGCCTACTTTTACATTATGAAATGTATAAATACTAATGGCTTTAACAAATATTTGAATAACAAGCAATTTTAAGTAGCTAAATAAAAACTTATTAAATAAGAAATAATCTATATGTGTATAATGATTCTCGACCCACGGTTTTACATTAAAGATACAATTTTGGGTGCTCTAGTTTTGAAACCTGTAAGTTTAAATCTATGTATTTTCTGACGGGATATATTTGCTAAAACAGATCCCCTTTATATTTCAATATCGTTTTTTGTGGTTGAAATTGACGGTGGTATATTTTCAATATAAATCGTGCCTCGTACCAGGCTTATGGCGATCAAAAAGTTTTAGAGGTACTTGATCAAAATAGCAGAAGACATTGTTTTATACGCTCTAGTGAAGATGAAATTCACCACGTGACGTTGAGGCTCCAAATTAATATTTTTATTAAAGGTGATTTTATTAGGCCATACTCAAAAGTATACACATTTCGAATTTAGAGAATTTACTTTAACCAACAGGAAATAGAATGATCATACGATTTGAAAGGGGTCATACTTATGAATTTCTTATTTTTAGAGTGTTTAAAAAAGTGATCTTGGACAGAAACATGAAATAGTTTAAGTATAGAAAATACATAAAACGTTAAATAAAAATTATAATTACTAAACTTACAGTAGGTTTATATTAGGACAAACACCCTGTATACTAGCTTTTAAAACGCTCTTTCTGCGTAAGTGCTATGGTTATCTTGAATGTGCCGTTTTAAAACTATAAACATTTATCGTTGCAGTTCATATTTTTAGTTTTAAAGATTTTATTCAAATATACAAATAATACAACGCCCTGTATAATAATATTTGAGCTTATTAAGATTGGTGGCTAAAATAACTACAAATAGACCCCAAAAACTTTAAAAACGGATTAGAATTTAAGAAAATCTAGGTATAGGTCTTTCTAATGCAGAGCGAGACCTACGTACTTTGACAGGCTCTATCTCCTATCACAGACATGCGATCCCTTTATATTTCAATATTTTATTTAAATGATGGTACCTTTAAATTATTCAAATTTGGTTGAAATTCACGGGGCCTATTTTCAATATAAATCATGTGCCATTCTTTATGTGGCAAAACAAATTATAACATAAATTTGATTACAAAAATAGTTATATTGGTAACAAACATTTCAAGAGTAGTCAAGGAATATCCAGATCCGATACCTTATGAGCAACCGTGAAGTGAATATTTCAGCTATACTCATCACGATATTGCAGTAGAAGTTCATATTTGTGAAAAATGAACGATCATTTTATATCATTAGATTTTGAAAGTGTCTTTGATGTGACAACTCAGTGTGATCATACATACAGTAAAACGATATTTTCGTAAAGATTTACGATTTTAAAATTACTAAATTAAACACAACTATACAAGCTTATAATTTATATCTACTTAAAATTCAAAATGCAATATGATCAACACTATATTTAATAATAAAACGTGACCTACGTCGATAAATATTACAGTACGATAGGTTATGAACTCAAATGTTTTTATCTTCGAAACAGACAACAGCTGTTCCTTTATAACCGTATCAAATAACACCATACTGATTTGTTTACTTACTTAAACTTATTAAAAGGATAGTATTACTTACATGTACTCAAAATAAACATAATTTCGTCTTAAACGAACTGTAGCATGAGAAATTCATAAAATACACATACGATAATTTCCATTTGCCAATACGTACAAATAAACGAACTGTAGACCATATATGAAGGTAACGTAAGTTTCATAAGGTAAGGTACCATAATTTTCATTCGTCAATAACACTACAAACGCAGGCGAACTAACAGCAGGCGTACTAACAGCAAGCGGTAATGATATAATTGTATCCCATTTTCAATTATTCAAAGCAAAATTGCACATCATCCAGGTCATGCACGCCATTTTATGAATTTTTCGTGACGTCATGCAGCACGCTTTTACGACGAACAAAATTCTTAAAATTTCAGCGTTTTTAGTACAAGCGGTTTCCTTAATGTAGAGGCGTATCATTGCACCCTTCTTGTTCCTTAATAAATATAATATACAAAAATTTAATTAGAAGCCTTACATACCTTATACAAGGAAGCAACACTTAAAAAACGAAACGCATTGAAACGCAGAAGGTACGGACTGTTGATCATCGGTTAATTTCTCCGCTAGTAGAATGGAGAGGGGGCGCAGGGCAAAAACTGCGAGTGGGTTCACTTTAGGACAAAACGCCCACGTGGCCGTGTCAATTTTCCAACCCAATGGCTTCTTTTCGGGGTCGTTTTTCAAGCCCTAGTCAAAATTTTCAACCCCTAATTAGAGTCCTTTTGGTTGAGGGTAGGCTTCTTTTCGGGGCGATTTTCAACCCTTGATTAAATGTTCAGCCCTTTACGGTATTTTCACCCCTAATTATGGCCTTTTGGCAGTTCAGCCCTTGAGGGTAGGCAAATGCGCGCGCAGTGCCGGGTCAGCCCCTGAAGGGTAGGCAAATGCGCGCGCAGGGTGCCGGGTGGAGTTACCACTAAGACTAGATAAGGCCTTTATGGCTTCATTAAGGCAGGGGCTAAGATTAGACCACAAACACTCATTTTGCCTTATTGGTTGTACGTAGGCGGGGCTAAGACTAGGCCATAGCAGTCCTTTCACTTCAATGGTTGGGCGAGTGCCAGCCCTCTAGATTCTGATTGGTCCTTATCCCAACTACTCAGCAGCTGTGCTCTGATTGGAGGATTCATTCTCTGCATTCTGATTGGTCATGGCTGGGAAATTTGAATTTGTATTCTAATAAGGGTCCTAATGTTAACTTGTAAGACAGGTGCACGGCTTCGTAACTTGCTCTCGGGGCTTCGCCCCTTGTCGTAATAGGAGCTTGTTCGGCGGCCTTAGTGCTTTGTCGAGGTCCCATTGGTGGAAAATTTGAATGTGTATTTAAGTCTACTCAGCAGCTGTGCTCTGATTGGAGGATTCATTCTCTGCATTCTGATTGGTTATGGCGGTAAATATGAATTTGTATTCTAATAAGGGGCCTAATGCTAACTTGTAAGACAGATGTAGGGTTTAGCAACTTCCTCTCAGGCCGTCGCCCCCTTTGACCAAAAATTTGAATTTGTTTGCGCGCCATCTATGAGGGGAAAATTTCAATGCGTATTCTAATAAGCGGGGCCCTATTGCTAACTTATAAGACAGGTATAGACAGTTACATACTGATCACTGTAATAGTTATGGGGAAATTTGAGATAAAGGGTCTAACACTAACTTTTAAGGTAGGACGTATGCATCTGGGTCTCAACACTGTTACACACAATATTATTTTGGTTTTAATTATCATAATTAATTGAATCTGCTAATCTGCTTTTAAGTAGGATTTTTATTTCCAATAACGCCAGACCCACTACGGAAAACATTCATTAGTTTTAAATCTCAAAATAGTATTACTGATAATAATTGATTAAAACCCTTCATCTTTTTATTTATACAATTATGACTCATAATTAAAACCAAAATATATTGTGGGTAACAGTGTGTTGAGACCCAGGTACATACGTCCTACCTTAAAAGTTAGTGTTAGACCCCTTATCTCTAATTTCCCCCATAGCCATTACAGTGATGTGTATGTAGTTTTAAAATATACCGCTAGGTGGAGCCAGACATATTGCAAACATTCACTAGTTTATACACCTAGATGGCGCCACAAACAAATTCAAATTTTAGGGCAAAGTTAGAATTGAGGCCCCTTATTAGAATACAAATTCAAACTTCCCGCCATAACCAAGCAAAATGCAGAGACTTAAATACAAATTCAAATTTTCCGCCAATTGAGCCTCGACAATGGGGCAATGCCCCGAAAGCAAGTTGCGAAGACCTATACCTGTCTTATAAGTTAGCATTAGACCCCCTTATTAGAATACAAGTTCAAATTTCTCACAATAAACAACCAGAATGTAAAGACTTAAATACAAATCAAATTACCCACCAAGGGTACAAGGGAACAAAGACATGACAGCAAGTTTTGAAGCCCTATACCTGTCTGATAAGTTAGCAATAGGGCCCCGCTTATTAGAATACAAACTCAAATTTCCCCCCTCATCGATGGCGCCACACAAATTCAAATTTTTGGTCAAGGGGGCGAAGGTCTGAGAGTGAGTTGTAAAAATAAGTATGCGTTACGTAAATTAGAAAACTCTTTAGAAATGCTTAGAACAACATATTTTGCCTTATGTCACTCGCTTATTTCTTATGCTATTATTATGTGGGGCGCACTCGAGCGGCAGTAATCAAATTTTCGCACTACAAAGAAGAGCTGTTCGTATTGTATCTAGCTCGTGATATAGAGCAGATACCAAAAATCTCTTTAATAAATTATTATTATTATTAAATATAGTCATATATTAGAAGAAAACAAAAATGATAGTTCTACTAAAATATATTTAAACATATTATCAAATATATTATATTAGTGAAAAACTCAAATGATTATAAGTTATTGTTATGAACGAATAAGTTCAAAAGCAAATATGTAATTAAAAATTATTATTAATTTTATCAAATACATAAATAAAAAGTTTACCTGGAGTAGGATTTGAACCTATAATTACCTACGTACTTAAAATTTTGTATTTAAGCTTGTTCTCATTTGGCTTAGACCTGAGGAAATATTGGGAGAAATCCATCCTCGGAGAGGGGGGTTTATTAGGGGTAGTTTTTGGTTTTTATCAAATATTTCTAAAACAGCTGCATATTTCAAAGATATCAAAATACCTAGATACACCCCTTAAACATATCGATTAATTATGTTCTTTTTGATATGACGCGTAATTTAGCAGCAATTCCTAAGGTAGAATTTAAGTGTTGGTTCAAATTTCACTATGGTGAATTTTAGTACGCAATGAAACAACCAAATTCGATTATCACAGAAACGGCTGCTCGAAGCAACATCTACAAGGTATACCTTTTTTGAAGAAAACATATTAAGGAATACGAATTTCTGACTAGATATTTGGTATACCGAGGCAGAAAAATGTTATATAGCTTAAAACGTAGACAAAGGGCTGCTGGTGGCGCCCTCTGGAAGATACATCAAAACTATGATCAAATTTGGATTTCTCATCATAGAAAACCTCTAGATATCAAATTTCATGAAAAATCCTGGGGATCTATCCCCTTTGGAGTTTTTCCTGTGGGGCCATTAAAATCAAGAGTGTACGCCACGCAGCCTGAAACACTAGAAGTGCTACGTCAGATAATTGTAGAAGAATGCCGATTAGTAACAGCGTATGTCTTGAGTAATGTTCGAATAGAATTTGAAAACAGGCTGCATTATTGTATGCAAGTTAACGGGGTCATTTTGAGCAATACATTAAATAGAACTTGTTTATTATTTGCTAAAGCTTTTTTATTTGTGACTTTTTTGTAAATTGATCGACGCATCGTTAAAAATAGGTGAAGAGGTCATGTGTAGTACATAAAAACTTAAAATAAATAGAGAATTTGTGTAAAAATTACAACGCGTACGTTGGTTTGTGAGCTTTTCGTTTTCCGCCAATAATTTTGTCAAATCTCAACCGATTTCCAAAAACGATACATCACTGTATTTGCAATGATGTGTCACAAGTGGGGTAGTTGATTTGAAATTTTAAAGTTGGGGTTGCTAGGTGTTGGGGTGATGGACATATCGAGTTGGCTTGACTGTACAAAAAGCTCCCCCCAAGAACAAAAATCGACGGGTCTCGGTACATTTAGAAATATTTTTCGGTTTTCTGATTGTAGGGGGTCAATTTTTCGTTGGGAAACCCTGTATAATCATTTATCACGTCGTCGTGATCTTATCAAATATATGCGATTACTTTCGAAACTATAAATTATTCCTTAGGACCGTATATCTGAAATGTAGTATAAGCACACGCAATTGAACCTGGTAACGCAAAAATTTTCGGGAAGTTTTGGACTGTAACGTTTTATTTTGTCTTTTGTGTGTTTGAAGAGCATTCGAAATTTTTAAAATGGTGAACGCATTTAGAATCCTTATTTTAAACGAAATACATTTTTTGGTTTATCAAGTTTAGATGGAAGTTTAAAATTACGATGTCATTTACGTATTGGTATCAATAGCCAGTAAAATACTTTTACTAATTTGGATGTGAATTAATAAGTTCCGTTGTAAATAATAGTTGCTCGTAAGTGTATAGATATCGTTAAATATAGCCATTTACGTGAAATTGCGTCAGTGAAAAATTACAGAACATATTAAAGATTATTACTTTGTATTCTAATACACTGTATAAACGCATATATCGCAGTTTGTAAAACGTTTTAGGTGACAAATTGGCGGAGATTTCGATAAAATTTTTGGTCCTAAACAAAGAGTTTCGCTTTTAGATACGAGGGGTTAAGGTCTAGCGTCGTTATGAAAACTTTCATTTACAGGATATCGATTAAATTGATAGCGCCTGCTGATTGCGAAGTGTTTTTTGGGTGATGCAATTTTCCCGACGGCTATCGAGATTAGTTTCTTTTGTGACGCGTATTAAAAAATTTAAGCAGTCCTTTTAATGATTGGCTAATTACGAAGTAGAGGAATAATAATCCAATGTGGCGCTAAGTGGGATTCGCGAGGAAGTATTAATGTAGACGCAGAGGCGTAACAACCGTTACGGCAGAAATCTCGCGAACGGCGTTATCTCAAATCCGTGTTGAAAGAACTTCCGTGAGTAGGGCCAGTTTCCCCAATAAACCCGTTGAAGGGATTTTATTGTGTCGTTCAACCAACATGAGATTTATTTATCGTTAAGTGCACTTTGTCCAAAGAGACTTTGTCGTGGATCCTAGAAAATGTGTTAAGCGTTAATTCCCAGTGCTTTCCCTGTTGTATGGAGTGGTTATCGCTTTTGTGCGGAAGAAACCAAACGTCCGTTCCTAATTTACAGACATTGAGTTCATAGCTCGTCAGTAACGAATAACTCACAGTAACTAAATAAGCTTTTTCTTTTAAAAATAATAAGTGACACTCAGATAGTTAAAAAGCAACGTGTGAATATAAACATTAGTGCATAGTGTTCTACTGCCAGTTTATACAGTAACATCATAATAAGAAATACATTATTTCTACTATACCTAGTAATACAGAAATTCTCTAAAGACAAAATTTTGCAGATTAATAAAATGCATGCTCTACTAATTAACATTAAAAGAAGCAAAGTATATGTTTACTTTTACTGCCAGTAACATTTATCAAGAATTAATTTTAACAACAAATGTTTCCTACAACGCAGAATTCATAATAATTGCCTAAAATGTTGATGAACGTTTGTCTAATTTAATCATTATGTTTTTTGTAGATCCACAATATTTATGTCTTCAAATTCTACATCTGCATTTGGTGGTGGATCATCTCCCATATTACACACAATGTTATGAAAACCAGCAGCTCAAATTATAACTGCTTCCGTTCTGGTTGTTTTTAAATGTAACCCTATTGCTAGTCCAGGAAATGTTTTCAGGAGCCAAAAACACCTTTCAATATGATTTCTACTGTGAATCTGGGCCTCATTAAATAAGCGTTCTGCTGGTGTAGAGAGGTATAATAATGGGGTAATTAAATATAACTTCACAGCATACCAGGAGTTACCCAGTAACACACTGTCCCCAAAGTTTCTATTTTCTAATCGGGCATACAATCGTGAATTGCAAAGTGTGTGAAGCCCGCCACCAGCACACTGTTTCTAATCAATAATGATGCATCACACACATTTCAGACATTTAATGAAAGGTATCCCTTTCTATTACAGTATATATATATATATATATATATATATATATATATATATATATATATATATATATATATATATATACATATACTTATAGTGGGGTTTTTATCGGACAACTGCTCACTCACTTTATGTAGTATTCAACTGGCCGTGCTTATATCTAACTCCTGCAAAACCATCTACTACTTGAAGAATGGATCCATTTGCTAAGAAGCGAAGAAAAATGATAACCATTTTTTCAGATAATACAGCATGATTTCTACTTATATGCTTACTAGATTTAGTATTACCTTGTCGTTAAAAGTTTAATTTCACCTCGAATGTCATCAATAATGAACTGTACGATTTCTTTAGACAGCCTAAATCGGGCGCAGAATTCATCATTATTCCTCATTTTGAACTGATTTGGTTGATTTCTGTATGTCTTTGGATGCCGTGGATGTGCAACTAAATTTACTAATTCTAAAAAGTCTACGTCATCTGTCAAATTGGCCGTAATAAATAATAATTTTGATATATTAGCACCATACATGTAAAAATTAGCACAGTGTAAATATTCTTAGGTTATATTTTAAGAACGTTATGACCTAGACAGTCATCAATTCTAGTAAAATTACAGAAGTGTTTGTCAACTTTTGGTTGGGTCTCATATAACAGAAATAGGTTTGACTAATCATTAACGTTAACCAGTCACAGAACTTCTAGTTGACTAATGCTGGTACCACCGGGTTCTAACAATAACACATTCTTGAACATAACCTTTGTTAATCATCTTTAACATTTTATTTGTAGGTTTGAAGTTATGATTTGAACTATGATTTGGAACTGGGGGCAAATTAAATTAATTGACTTTTACTTTTAAATTTACCATTTTCCTATACAAAATAGAATTTAAAATGTGACAATATGATTACATTAAATGAAATAAACAAGTTATTGGTTTAAGACTCAATTTTTATTGAAAACAATGTAGAACTCTGCACATATTTTTACTGACATAATGAAAAGATCTGATTATATCATCAAAGAACAGTCATGTTGGCTTCCTAATGAGAGAAATCTAATGTTTCAACATATAATTTAAATTATATGTGGTGATTAATAATAAAATGTTATCCTGCTAACCAATCCTCAATGTTGAATACTTTGAATAATTTTGGTAGTACACGCAGAAAGTCTGCCCAGGATAAATTTTGAAGCAGTATAATATTGATACTGCTTAAAAATTTTCCATGTGTTATTAATAAGGCATAATAATATTACTAAATAATTATGGATAAACTATTATAAAGTATAATGTACATAAAACTTACCACACAGATTGATGAATTATATAAAACTGTACAGGTCTAATATTTCCATAACTATAACAAATATCTTCATAATTTGTAAAACTGACATCTCCAGCTTTTGGTGCATCAACAACAAGGACAGAAGATGCTTCTGAATTTATAGATTTATACAATACTATAAATTGAAAACTTGAAATCCACTGAATAGCAACTACAGAATGTATTCCATCCAAAGGTGGTGCATTTATGGATTTTGCAGCTTTTAAGTCTGGTTTATATTGAACAATTTTACCATTACTTGAACCTACTGCTAGTTGTTTCCCCTTTGGGCTCCAACACATACACAAAGCTTGTGATTCTGCTGGTAACTCATTTATTTCAATTCCCGTTTCTTTAAGTTCATATAAACCTAATTGAATAAACAATTGAGTTAGAAAATGTTTGTACATTAAGCAAAAAATTAAAACAAAAAAATTTATTTTGCCCAGCACATGGTTTCTTATACCTACATTGCAGTAGCAAAGAGTGCATAAGGTAGAGAGAACATCATATGTGCATTACAATCTTAGGAGGCTTTGCTCATTATGAGATGGCGTCAGCCAGTCGAAGTATGACTAGTTATAATTTATTCATATTCCCACTTCCATTAAATGTACAAAGTGTAGTACTGATTATTAGTAATCCACCTAATTAATTAAGAAATAATAAAAATTGTTACAGCCATAATTTATGAAATTCATAGCTACTAAAATATAATGTTTTATACTTCTTAGTACAATAATGTGTGCCCTACATCAAATTTTTTAATTAAATTAATTTTAAATGTTTCTTACGAAAACATTTATAAATAAAACTTCCATGAATAACGTCTCTGTACTCTGATCTAAAGTTAAAACTATTTAAATAGTTAAGGACTTGTATAAAGTAGATTTTTAGGGATTATACATCACCCTATGCAAAAATTTGGCTAAGAATACTTGTCTAAAATTGAATTATGTTTCAAAAACATCTACTATTAAAGTAAAAAATTTAGTCACCCGACTTTAAACGTTTATATTTCGAAAATTATTAGGCCGACTTTAATCAAACAACTTGCGTCATAATCGATATTTACTTCTGTGTATTTTAGGTATATGCCAAAGTACACCTTTGCTTAGAGGTTAATGCTGACTTCATCACTTTCTATTATATAAAAACCGTGTAATAAAGGAAAATAAGGCGCTGTTAACGCCCTTATTCTAAGCGTCATACGCAATACGTTTACAGGATGCTGTACATTAAAACCAACAAATACGGAAAGATTAGCTTTTTCTTAATTTATATAATTGCTAGCAAAGGGACAGAATTAAATATTTCTTTGAACAAGGATAACGTCTCACTGCACGCAGAGGTAACAGGGGAAGAGAATACAACGCGCAACCTTGTGTCGCCTCTACTGAGAAAATTATATAGTGCGGCAAAATGGTTTCATGTATTAATGCATGCATTTTTAAGTAGGAACGTAATATTAAAATTGCAATAAAACGGGAAATTTCTAGATCTCGAAAACTATTTTTTTTTTAAATTTCATAATAAATACATTTATATACAATCATCACAACAAAATATTTTGGCTCACTAACAAATAATAGATTGAGGTAAATTGAAGGTTTATGTTTAAATTCTTTTACAACTCTTCGGATTGAAGAACAAGAAATGCCAAAATAGCTTCTGGTCATTCTTAATGAAGACATCGGGTTTTCTTCTGCATAGCATTAGTTGTTTAATTTATTTTCTTATGTTAAGACATAATTTGTTCTATTTCTTTTGTTTTGACGCATTCGTGGTTATTAAATTTCGAAATAATGTTGAAAATTGTTCCAATCGGTGGATTTGGTCTATTGGGATACTTTACCGAAAAAGCGTCGCGCACATTTCTTATGCACTGATTGGCATGGTATAAATGCATTATTTGCATTTTTTTCTTCAGTTCAATACATTTTTAATTTTAATTTTTTAATTCAGATGTTTCATTTTTTAAATGTCAAGTTAATTTAACGTCAGGTTGGTTACTTAATTCATTATGATTAAAATATATGCATTGACCTGTGTTTTTTAAAATGGAACATAGGGACTAAGTGTGGAGACTATGTTCAGAGTTAAAAAAATGTTCCCAACTTTACCGATGTTGCTACTTGCACATATTTGCATGTAGGCACAAAATATGAACTACTTAAGTCTCCTTCAATCTAGCTTCAACATTTCCAACGAAACCAAAGCAATTAAGATGATGTTGAAAAGTCGCGCGTTCTTTGAAACTATTAAGTAAATACTTTACACTTAAACATTAAATGATAATACCTCAAACTTCGAAGTTTATTGTAATTGCGAATTTATGACATGGTCCAATTACTACTCGTAAGAACCAAGAAGACACTTACGAGAGCTACAAACAAGAACATTAACATTTTACATTGATGGTATAACTTAAGTTTAAGGTTTAACTTCAGCATTATAATTCTTATTGAAAAACCAACTATTTTTAAAAATGAACAAAATACACTTTTTTCAAAACTCTACTTTAGAAGATTTTCGAAAAGACCGCCACCTTGCGCAAGGCAGTAACCCAATCTGTGATAAAATTCAGTTCGGGTGTTTTCTAACATTTCTTGGGTGATGCTGTTTAAGGAGTCTGCAATTTTGACACGAAGTTCGTCCAAATTGTTAGCACCTTCATGCTTGTGCCCATAAATTTGCTGGGATACGTAACCCCAAACAAAAAAGTCGTTCGGCGCGATATCAGGTGAGCGAGGAGGATATTTAATAGTACCTTTTCCACTAATAATACGGCTAGGGAACGTAGTTTACAAAAACTGTTGAACTATTATTGCAGTATTGTAATGAAAAAATGTGAAACTATACATTGTATACAAAAATTTTAAATAATAATAAGTAAGTTATAAAGTTAATGAAATAATAATGAATTCTTCAAAAAATACATACCTTACACCACTTATAATTGTGCCTTAGACTCAGTCGGTGATTAATTTGGGTGGGTTCAAATAAATGATTTGCTTAATTACCACGTACCATGAATAATAAGGAATGTAAAAAATGAATGAAATTATCTCGAGCGCCAAATTGTTTTTTTTAAATTATCGGGACAATTAAACCGACTTTACAAAAATGTAAAAAAGTAACAATATACAGACTATGTTTATTGAATAATAAATGCAATGATGAAATAATGAAGGTCTTAAAATTATGCTTAAAATACTAAATAAAACACTACATAAATACCTTAGAAATTTTGTACACAAACTTTTCTTTTTGACAACCTCTGGTATCTAAATATGATTACGGAAAGGTTAACAGGATGAAGTCATTCTTACGTCATCATGGTGCAATCTTGACATAATGTTATCAGCCACACCCCAAACTGAATTTATCTTTAAAAAAATCCGTATAAATTTCTTCTTAAAACTGTTAAATCCACTTCTTATTGCATTATTTGGAAGTATCCATTCAAAAAAATTGCAATCATAAAACAAAAAATGTTCGCAACCATAAAATCAAATGCGTACTTAAAATTCAATTACGTTGTAAATTGAATTAATGATAAACGTACAATTAAAGTAAAAATTGGTAAAAAAACGTAAAGAAAAAACCAAAGAAAACGTCAAGAAAAACGTAAAGAAAACGCCTAAAAAGAACAAAATGCTTTAATTTTATGTAAATGTATTAAAAATATACCTTACCACCAAATTGATGGTGCTTTCACATACATTTAGATAAAATCAAAAAGAAGCAGCTTCATGCTTCGACATTAAACAGGAAGTGAAAATGGAGGATTTCGAAGTATATGAAGCGGTCCTGCGCACAAGATATAAACAGAATAACTTAACGCCGATGCGTTATGTATCAGATAAGAAATGAATAAAAATTGAAAGCAGGATTATAAATCTTTACGAAAGAATGCACTATGAAGATATGCAAATTAAGTTGCCTACCGCATACCAATATTGTAAAATAATTAAAATTTTCTTGTATTTAGAACTAAATGAAGGAAAGATCCTAAATTGAGGTATATTTTATACAACACGAAAAAGAGTTGTTACAGTATGAGCAGGACAGCCATCTTCTTGATACCAAATGTCATCAAAATTTATATTGATGCGTTGAACAGCTGCAACTATCTGGTTTCTCAACAGTTCTAAATATTTGTACGCATTCAAGTTTCCGTTGATAAAAAATGGACCAATTAGGCATTTTCAAGACCGTCACACTGACGTCACAAGTTCCACCTCTAACAGTTGATCCGGGAAAACTTGTGTTACCGTTCCATAGAAACCCACGTATCTTGCTGTGATTTTTGAGTGTTTTCTCCAGAAAAAATCGTGATAATTGACTTATTGTAGTGTTAGTATATAACAGTTGCAACTATCTGGTTTCTCAACAGTTCTAAATATTTGTACGCATTCAAGTTTCCGTTGATAAAAAATGGACCAATTAGGCATTTTCAAGACCGTCACACTGACGTCACAAGTTCCACCTCTAACAGTTGATCCGGGAAAACTTGTGTTACCGTTCCATAGAAACCCACGTATCTTGCTGTGATTTTTGAGTGTTTTCTCCAGAAAAAATCGTGATAATTGACTTATTGTAGTGTTAGTATATAATGTTAAGATATTTCATAGTTAAGAAGCGAACATTATTAGTGTATATTATAGTTGGGTTAGATTTTATGAACACGTATTCGTACCTTTACGACATTGCAATAGAAATTTGTAAGTATTTTGTTACTTGCTTTAATAAAGTAAAGCCCATGTGAAGTTTGGTAAATTCCAGATAAATGGCTTTAAGTGATTTCACCATCTGTTTGTGAAATAAGATAAATGTACCGGCTATCGGACGCTTAAGAGTATAGGGAACATTTTGGGACCCATGAAAAAAAAATATTAGGAAAATCATTAGCTCAGGCTGAATTTTAAGTTTTTCTATGTATTTAATTATCTAAATAAATTACCCCTTTTGATGGTAACGGCTATGTTCTTTTTATACTCCAAATTTTATTTAAAAAAGTACATTTACCTTGTTATCGGACACCTTAAAAGTGTTATTATCTATATATCGAACGGAATATGCCTCATTTATCGGTATGTATGTGAAGTAACAACAAAAATAAGTAAGTGGCTAAATAATTAATGAAAAGTAATGCATTTCACAAAGTTTAAATTGTCATAGTAAAGTGTTTTTTTGTTTTAACATAAATAAATCAATTTTCCATTTAAAAATAAACAAATAAATATTAAATAATTAAAAAAAAAAAACGAAACATGTATGCTTAAAATAAAAAACATCGACTTACAGTAAATAAAATTGCAAAAGTAGGCACTTATAGTAACTGAAGGAACATTTTATTAACAGTCATTAATTTCTGGTACATCGTACAAGCCTCTCTTGTTTATTGGTTTTGGTTCTTCAATGTCTTTGATGACGTCACATGATTTATAAGATAGAATGTCATCTTGTTCAGGCCATTTCCAATTTTGGCCTTTTGGGATTATAGCTTTTAACTGTATACTCATTGATATTGTTATATAGTTATCATTATATTTCACGATTACGTAATTTCCAACTGAAAATTTTTTAGGATTCTCTCTTTTTTCACCAATAGGTTTCTTCTCGGCTTTAGTTTTATTTAAATTAGAAGCCTTTTTTTCTTTGTTTTCCAAGCGAATTCTTTACGTTTATCTTTTTCTTCCTTTTCTTTTTGTTCCTTTTTTCGTATCTTTGCAAAGTTCCGAAACAACGGTTTCCTTACTTTATGTTTTTCATGTGGCGGGGTCTTCCAAAATACAATTTTTTTAAAGGGAGTTGGAATATCATCTGATAGTCCTTTATCGCCAGTTGGGGATTTTTCCAAAGTTCCTTGGATGGATTCAATTTTGTCGTTGTTTTCTTTATTTTCGTCTTCACATTCTGCCTCATTTTCATTGTTCTTCTTTGTATTCTTTTCTTCCTTTTCCTCTTTTTCTTCGCTTCCTTTGATCTTTGTCTTCTTCTTTCCTTCTTCAGTAGTCGCGATATTAACTTCGTTTTCGATTTGATTCTCATCAGGTCCTTTAACTTAATTTCCAACATTGAATAATTCATAAGGTTTTACAGGAACATGTAGAATTTCATTAATGCTGCTTTTTCCAGCAGACTTGCTCTTGTTCCCATGATTCCCAACTTGATTTGACAATGTATCTTGATTTCGAATAACTTCCCGGGGAATATTTAAAAAACTTGTAAGTCTAAGTCTTCAGTGGAGAAACTGAAGTTACTTGTGTCAGATAAATTTAAGGCAGGAAGAGAAATATCTGCGTAATTAATGTCCAATTGCAAAACTTCTTTAGCTTTTACAATTTCAGTTATTAAATCCAAGTTAGGTGAGTGAGGCAAGGTTTTGGACTGTTAGTTTCATATTCAAATTGAGGTAACCCTAAAAACTGCTGGAGGATCAGACTCTTCAACTTCTGTTGGAAGATCTTGAGGCAACTCTAAAGACTCGATGATTACTGCTGGAGGATCAGACTCTTCAAGTTCTGTTGGATGATCTGACACTTGTGCCAATTCAGTATTATTTGCAGATTAAGAAAGTTGTTGGCAGAAATAAAAAAGGTTAGTATCTTCTACATCTCTTTTCCACATTCGGTCAGAAACTGTAAAGAGTCGTATTTTATCTTCATTCATAGATTCAAAAACTTCTAATACAATTCTCTCATTAGTTTTATCGGTTATAGTTGTTGACTGGGAATGCGTATCAACCGAATCTTTAAAATATTTATCAAATTTAATATTATTAGCATTGAATAGCACAAGACCAGAAGTTTTGAAACCATTTTTTACTGAAATCTTTAGATGTGTTTCCATTTGGCCAATCGTGCTTTTTAATAAGGGCGCTAACAATTCTTTCGTAATTTTCCTACCGTGGTTATTCATTCTCCAAGATTTCGGCACATTATCAATGATGTCCTTTAGAAGTCGCTTATATAGAGTACATGGTAAGCGGTGGTGGCCATTCTCCTTCAGCATTACACATAAAAATTACTGTAATGGCTCTTTTCATGGTTATTTGTCTCGATATATATATATATATATATATATATATATATATATATATATATATATATATATATATATATATAATTGAAACCACTAATAATAGACCTCAGTTATAACAAATTATTGTAAAATAAATATTAGTGCGAAGCACTTATTCTACAGAATATTTTCGAATTAATTTGATGTAAAAAAAAAAAAACAGTTACCAGTTATTTGAGTACTGATGTACCAGTTATCAGTATAGCATATTCGTTAATGTGACATATTGAACAAAAAGCATTGTTCATTTCCTTATCATATGAAGTGTACTATGCGGATAACTGGGTGGGTCAATAATATTATTAAAAATAAATATGCTTTGGAATTTTCTAGAAATTATTTTTTAGTTTTCAGTAATATAGTTTTAAAAAATACGCTATATTGCTGCAGTTATCGGACAGCCTGCCGATATCTGGTACATACCTATTATAATGTGCCCCGCTTATCTGGCGTCATTTTATTGATAAAAACATTAATAATTTGACAATGAAAAGTCATTTAAAAAGATAATAGATTAATATTATAGGTAGAAAAAATGGTAACATGAAATTCTTAACATATGCAACACTATAAACTCAATGATGTAAATCAAGGGCAGTTTCTTACGTACCTCGGTAGCAAAGTTGCTGTTCACAGGTTCGAGACTGAGAGTGAAGTTTCATACATTCACAGACGCTTCGAGAAGTTTTGGGCGGCATAATGGCCACATGGGCAATGGTGCCAAAATGTGCAAGATTTAAGGAAAAAATAGTATTTTTCGTAACTTAAAATTTGCCCGATAGTCGGTACATTTACCTTATAAGATATTGAGGCTGCTGGTGTTATCCCTATGAGAACTTTGATAATGTTACGATGTTTATAGGTACACCAAGTTGTGCATTGTATTTCCAATTGTTTTGCCTTTTGCAGTTTAATTTCAAAGCAGTCTATAATTATGGTGATTCTATTCCCAAAGGCCTGTTTAAAACAAGGTGGTATTGCTTTTATTAATTTGGCCATAGAATAAAGTACATTATGTTTAGTGTAGAATAGAAAATTCTAGAAATAGTTAGGACAGTAACATGAAATGTATAAGAAAACAAAATAAAATCTAGTTAGGATATTAACATGAAATGCATAAGAAAACAGAATAAAATCTAAATTTAACCTGAGTTTTATTAACACTATCAAAAATGATTGACCTTATTTATAATAACTGCCTGTGGTGCTATTTTGATATAAGGTTTAATTAATTTTGTAAATATTATATTGAAAGCCCTCTAGCTTGGTATTCCCTGAAGTATGTATGCGAGCATACAAACCAGAACCAAATTAACAATCCTGAGCTACTAGATGTGGCAACATTGGCTCAATTTAATTTTTGGCATTTTCGTGGTGAATTCCGTGTATTTAAATGCCCGCGCATGGTGCGATTCGGTGCATAATACGCTAGAAAATCAACATGGTTAATAATATGCTTTTATAATTGTAACCTCATACTTGTATCATAATACGAGTAAAATTACATTTTCCGAAGCGACAATTTTTTATTATCGTTTAAGAATCTAACCAAGCATGTCTTAATTTCAAGCTCAGTGTGTTAAATATGCGATTACAGTTAAATGTTACATGTTTATGAATCCTGAAACAATAATTGATACTGTTAACTCTGCCTTTAAAAATGTATTTAACTTTTTAAGTTCTTGTTAACCTTTTGGATTAGGTAAGCATTTATTTACAAAACAAACGTAATTCTTAAGTAAGTCTTTTTAATATTATTTATTTATTATTTTAATATTATACTGCTAATTATCTAAATCTACTGCACACAACAAATTTCCTTTGTTTTGTAGAAGCTGATGCATAATATTCAATATATAAACACATTACCGATACCGAAAACTAAATTAGTTTCCAATCGGTTAGGCTATACAAAGTATAAAACATGGTCACTGACGTTTTAAATTGTATAAACACTCAATGGTTAAACATTATCTTTCCAGTATTAAATATACAAAATCCGTGTAGATGTAACAACTCAACATATCAAACTTTTCAGTATTAGTAAATAAAGCCAAGTTTGGCACAAAAATATTCTGGAACGAATAATTTTTAAGTGACATTAAATTCGATTGTTTTTATGTTTCACGGCCAGCTTATTGTTAAGAGTCTTTAATAAAATACATTTTTTTAAATTTTCTTTGTTGTTTTTAAAAATAGATAGTACATGTGCTATATCATTGTAAAGAGGATAAAAAAACACGATCAATTATTTCAAAGCCGACTTGTCGTTCCATAAGAAAAATTTAATTTAGGGGTTGAAACTAAAAAATAGAAAGTGCAAAAAAAAAATCCAAATTGATATTTAAATTCTGCATAAAAAATATCTTAAGAAAGTGCAAATAAAATTTGTCTAATATAACAAAAAAGATATTACAAGAAAAAGAATTTTGACATTTTTCTTTTTCTTGTCGTAAGTCTTAAAATACATGGAAATTTGGAAATTGGAGAGTGTCCTATAATTTCACTAATCCTTAGGAGTAATTCATCTAATTTAACCAAATCTGTATATTTTATAATAAGCGAGATCCCCATGCTGGAAATGTTATCTGGGACACGTATATAGGACAGCAAAAATAGCAATTTTTATTTCTTGGTTGTAATTCAAAAATGTATTTTTTTTAAATTTTATATTGCTTTGTCATCTTTTAGGAGCAAGAGTGTACCTTTACTTTTATAAGAAATTGGTAATCATAAAGAGAAAAATAATTTACAAGAAAGGTTGTTTTTTCTTTGCTTGTCACGCATTTAGTTTTCCTTAAGTTTTTTGAAAATTCAATAAATTATGTAACTTTTCTGTTCAGAATTCATAAATAGAAAGTATGTTTGCTAAAACTGTATAATTTTTTCAAACGTTGATCTTATCATAAACAGGAATAAACAAGTACAAAATATGATGTCATATTTATAGGACACTGGTCCAATTCGTATACGTTTATGCCTTGAATTTACACGTCCAGACTAGACGATTCTTGCAGAGATTGTTGGTATATAAATTAGAGGCGATGCTCTCTTATTCATTTAGTGCATTTATTGTGGTGTAAAACATGGCAAGTAAGCGGATTTTAAATGTTATAAATATTGAAGCGTTATTCAAAGTTGAGGAATTTTATAAACATTTGGAAAATGCGGATAGTGTAGATATAACTGTTTTGCCACCGAATTCGGACGTTTTAAGTGATTGTGATGAAGGCGGCGAAGACATAACAGGTGAAAATGAAATCAATGATATTCCTGGAAATATAGAAATTCAAAGACAAGGAGCTAATGTGTCTAATCGTGATGATAATTCTGATACGCAATGTACTCGTAAGAAACCCGATAAAAGCTCTTCAACAAGTACGGGTAAAAAGAAATTAACTAACATTACTTCGCGTTGCCATAAATATCAGTCATCCTATACAAACACAATAAGAGAGTCACAGTCTGAAATGAGAAAATCAAGATTATTAGTGCTGAAACACATGATTTATCCCCTGTACAATTGTTTGAAAAATTTTTCTCCGACGAAGTTTATAATTTATTGCAAGAAAGAACGGAAAGATATGCTAAATCTGTAAATTTTTTTTACTGATTTTACTGCGACTGTTCAGGAATTAAAAATGTTTATTGGATTTTTAATATTTTCTGGTTACAATATTTTACATTCTGAAAAGCTATATTGGAGTACAAATGAAGGCACCAGAATACAACTTGTAGCAGATGCAATGTCTCGAAATAGATATGATTTGACTGATAGGTAAATAAAATAACGTATAATAACAATGTCAGATTCTAACATTATGTGTTTCATTGTAGGTGCTATAAAATTCGTCCACTAATAAATAAAATAAACCAAGCATTTCAACAGTGGGTTACATTTTCTACTCATTTATCAATTTATGAAATGATTGTGAAATACTATGGACACAATCGTACCAAGCAATTTATACAAACAAAACCAATTCGATTTGGATATAAATTATGGGCGCTATGTAGTTCAGATGGATATTGCTCCAAATTTTCTGTTTATACTGGCAAAGATAAAAATGCAACTCCCGGTTTACTGCAAGGTTTGCAAGTTATTAGAGATCTTTTAGTAATCGTTGAAAATCCTAATGACCATTTGGTATATTTTGATAACTTTTTTACAAACCGTGACAAACTGATTCGTCTAAAATCAATTGAATTTCGCGCAACAGGTATATACTGCAATAATATATACTTTTTTTATCCTACTTGTTACAGGAACAAATTGACAGAAATGGTGAAATTTTAATCTTAAAATGGAACGATAACAAATGTGGCACAATTGGTACAAGTTTTGACACCATTGAACCACTAGGTAATGCTTCAAGGTGGTGTAAATCTAAACAACAAAAAATTCATGTCCCCCAACCTAATGTTATCAAAATGTACAATCAATATATGGGAGGTGTTGATCATCATGACTGGATAGTTGGCAAATATGCTATTAGGATTAAAGGCAAAAAATGGTACTGGTCGTTAATTACAAGAATGATCGACATATTCATAACAAATGCATGGATTTTGTACAGAAATTCACGGGCCAGGTTCTTTATCTTGTTTAGATTTCCGAAGAAGTGTTGTCACATTTTATTTAAAACAAGGCCATTCTAGCCATCGGAAACAACGTGCATGGCGTAGTGCCCAATGTTAGGTATGATGCAAACAGCCATTGGATAAGACGGAGGGAAAAACAGCGTAGATGCCAATTTCGAAATTGCCAGAAAAAACCTTTAACTTTTTGTTCAAAATGCGATGTAATCCTGTGTGTAGAATGTTTTGAACCCTACCATAAATAAAAATAATTTTTTGTTTCATGTGCCGTTAAACCCTTACTATTTCAGATTGCACGTAGTACATTCATTGTCATAGGGAGTGCAATCCTACTCACATTGTACCAGTGTCATATATATATAGGACACTTAATTTCTTGTAAACCAAAAGTGACAAAAAAATCTGATCATTTTTATCTAATGAAAAGATTATAATTGATAATTAGTAACAATTTTCTAAATTTGAATATTATTTTTGGTACCTGTACTTAATGGGTTAATATCAAAGTAAACAGTTTAGTCACTTCACTTTGAAGGCTTATTTTACAAAATTGGTGGGGCCGATTTGCCTAAAATTTTTGCTGTTTAACAATTTATATATTGTTGTTAAAATATGTAAATACAAAAAGGTACTATGAATTGAATCATTTTTAACACGCTCAATTTAAACCTTCATAAATATTTTATTTTCCAATGAAAATCAATAACATTTGAGAATTAGGTAGTTCGATTTTTTCTGAACCTATTACCAAAAAGAAATTGTAACAAATTGTTTTCATTTTCTTGTAAATAGTCCAAACGGGCAAACATGACTAATCCTCACTATGTAAGGTAAGTAAACTTGTTTTTGCCATAACATTAAGGAATTGCCTAAATAACATAAATATAAAAATATTTTCTTAAAATATACTCAGGATTATACAATTTTGTGGTTTTGAAAAATGTGCTGTTATTGAATATGGATGGCAAACCACAACCGTTGTTAATCACGTTGAATTCTCTTCCCCTATTACCTCTGTGTGCAATTAGATGTTATCCTTGTTCAACAAAATATTTAATTCTATCCCTTGGTTAGCAATTATATAAATTAAGATAAAGTCAATCTTTATGATTTTATGGTTTAATGTACAGCATCCTGTAAAAATATTGCGTATAATGCTTAGAATAAGGGAGTTAACAAGCATGGCATTTTCCTTCATTACACGTTTTTAAATAATAGAAAGTGATGAAATCAGCATCAACCTCTAAGCAAAGGTGTACTTTGGCATATACCTAAAAATGAAGGCAATCCATTAATTAGTGTTTTAATTATTAATTCATAAAGATGGGTCTTGCACGAAGAGTGGTGAAAAATGGTTTTTTTTTAGAATATATTTTGCTCTAGTAGTTAACCAAATGTAACAAACAATATCAAATTATGTTCGTATATACAGAAATAAATATCGATTATGATCGGCCTAATAGTTTTCGAAATATAAATGTTTCAAGTCAGGTGATTAAACAGTTAACTTTGATAGTAGTTACATAAGAATACAACCTCAGCTTTCTGTTTATATACATATTTTAAGGTATTCAGAATGAAGTATGTGGATGAAAAATAATACTGGCAATTGATTGGTCAAAGTTACTGGGTGATCTGGTAAGCTTGAACACCCTTCCATTGATTCATTTTTTTGTATTAATACAACTATTTGTGGGAGAAAGTAACTTCACTCTTTTCTTGTGAAAAAGTGCTCAATATAAAATGCATCTGAAATTGGTAAAATTAAATGTTTTAAATAAATCATATATGTACTTGTACATTAACCACAACTTTGAGCTTACAAACCTAAGTACGTAAAGATATAATTTAAACCTTATGCTCTTTAACTACTAAAATTTTTCATATTTCAAAAATATATATTCAATTTTTCGTTTAAATTTATTTTAATATCTTTTCAACCCTAGAAAAAATATTTTCTTTAGATCGTCAAACGATTTTAATGTACCTAAAAAACAGTGGACAAACACTTTTTTAAAACTCATATTATTTCATAAACTAATAATGAATTAATTATAATGGCCCTACATTTTATCAAACTTTACATACATCGGACATCAGTCTTTTGAATTGTTTTGCAAAAGGAAGACTAAATTAATTTTTTGCCATTTTTGGATAGTTCCTGAGGTTAAATGATATCTTTGTTTTTCCAAAAAGTGGTAATAAAAGAAATTTTATTTCATTATTATAGCTTGATAAGGTGTCCTACCTAATGTTCCATCACTCTTGCAAGCAGTAAAAATATTTGCGATAGTAGGATTCCAAGTAGTCTCTGTTACCAAAACACCTGAAGATGTGGATAATCGAATTTCATGTAGAATTACCACTTCCTATAATATAATAATTATGTTTCATTTGTTATGCAAGTATTTAATTTACCTGTTTAAAAAAAGACAATAAATCATATATTAGAACAACAGGACATGTACTACTTTCAATAACAACAGCTAATTTTGTACTATCACAATTTACAGATAAATGTTTAGGTGGAGAAGGTATAGAAATGATTCTGCAGGTATAATTGGTTATTTCCCCATCTCTCTGTGAACAATTCTCAATTCTACTAATCAGAATAACTAAAAAATTTGTGGTGTTGAATAAGTAATAACTTATATAAAATAAATACCTTGAAAATTTGGGGATGATGTTCCAATGAACAAAAGACCGAATCGGCTAGAATTAGCAATTAAATTACAAGGTGTATTAAATACACTGTTATCAGTGTTAGAGAATACTTTCAAGCGACAATGTAATTTAAATTGAAAATCCTAGAAAGAAGTAAATGTTATATAAGTAATACATTAGACATTATGTACTTACTTGTACATCTATAGGGTTAGGTGCTTGCTTTGCCATTATGTAAATATAAAACTTAGAAACTATTCATGTTTAGTATAGAAAATTATCTGCAAGGTAATGTTTAAATTTTAGTTGTAACCTAAAATACATAAGTTAGCACAAGTAAATGTCTGTGGATAATTTCCTACGATTCTTTGACACAATTTTCCGTATAAATCTCTTAACGCTAATCATAAATTAAACAAGGAAATCGAAACCAGTAGATTGTTGCATATTATTGCCGAAATCGAAAACGAAACGATTAATCTTCAAATTATTTTCTCTGCGTTGCAACATTTCTTATTTTTAAATTGGCCGCGTTCATTCAAAATTGAAACACATTACACCTAAACAGTGTTGTAATACACCCACAAACCACTGTGGATACACCTAAATGAAAGTATAGATAATGCATCTAGATATTTTTACCTTTCAACCTACATATACCGAGTATAGTACCGTTGTCACCCAGACTCACATTTTAAAACGGCTTTAGATAAAAATTTGAAACTTTTGTCGACGACTGGGTTGAGTAATATGCATATTTTAAGCAAAAAAACAACAAATGACAATCACTTCCGGTTTTACCGGAAACCATTAAAATTTTACTATTTTGAATGGCAACCCTAGTATATTTTTTCATTTGAATTCTACGAAAAATTCTGAACATTTTTTATATAGCATGTCCTACACCTAAACTTAATAGAATTTAGAGAAATGGTTTGCATACACTTACCGAATTACGTGCATCTATAAAAGCGGCTGTACACAACATAACGCAACCATATTTCGGGGCAGTTTTTGAAAGCATGAAAAGAAGAGTGGATGCTTCGATAATGGTGATGATCGCTTCGAACACTTATTATAATATGCGATTGACGACTGTTACCCAGTACACGATTTATAAAAGAAACTTAATCACGTTCAATTACCAAATTGTTTCTTTGTGTAATGACTAACATCAAAGAGTATGTAATACTTTGCTAACATCATGTTTCATAAGGGCGACTGGGTAAATGATTATTGATATCCCGATATATATATATATATATATATATATATATATATACAACTTTCCAATTTTTGATTTTGTACCCCGGTTCGAAGTTACAGCTCTTCGTTTGTTTTTCGAAAAGTAGTCACAACTTCTTTATTTTAAGGACTATTAATAAAAAATAAAAAGTTTCTGAATTAGCTTTCGATTCACTAGAACATTTGTATTTACAACTATTTTCTATTTTTTCAAATAACAAAATGGCGACCGATCAAAAATTTAAAACCAAGATATTTTGATAACCATTCGATCGATTTGTGAATGTAAAACATTTATAAAATCGTTAAATTATCTACTGCAGTATTTGCCTAGAACAAATTTATTAATTAATTACAAAAAAAAATTTATTCAGTTAAGTACTAGTATTACGCTCACAACTATTAACAAACTTAAAAATATTTAAAACGAAGTAACTTTCTGACATTAAATACTATAGAAACAAAAGAAGTTCGGATGTGAAAAATGCACTATAATAAATTTTCAAAGTGGCCGCCATTCGCAGCAATGCACGCTCGGCAGCGTTTTTTAACGTTGGTAGAAACTTTCGCAAGGACTTCTGGCCTTTCTTTGATATCTTCTGCTGCAGCCACGATTCTAGCCACTAGTTATAGCTCTGTATTCACTGGTGTCTCATACACCAAGGTTTTCATCTTACCCCAGAAGAAATAGTCTAATGGTGTTAAGTAGGGGCTTCGGGCTAGCCATGCAATAGGAGCTCTCCTTCCAATCCACTTATTTGTATATTCGCGGTTTAGAAATGCGGTGATTTCTAGCGTTGTATGAGCCGGAACTCCTATCATGCTGAAACCAAAGTTTCCGTCTAATGGCAAGTCATCAATAAGTTCCGGTAGCACACTATCCAAGAAAGTCAAATAATTTTCTCCATTCAAGCGGTTTGGGAGAATGTAGGGTCCAATTACATGCTCCCCTACGATTCCGGCCCATACATTGACTGCAAAACGTTGTCGATATGCACGAGTAAATGTTGCTTTGAAGATTACAATGCTGAAGAAGCCAACGACAGAACATCAGTCTTGGCTGAAAGTCGTCAGGTCCCAAAGCTTGCACTTTCTGTCTAGAGTATGGATGAAGACCTTGTTCTTTCAGAACGTGCCAAACAGACAAATGGTTTACATTTAATCTATTCGCTATTACCCTTGTGTTTGTCGATAGATCATCCTCAACAATATTAAGTACAGCCTCTTCAAATGCAGGTGTTCGACGTAATCTATTGGAATTTCCACCAATTGTTGGGTAAAACCTACCGGTCTCAGATAATCGTCTACAAATTTTTCTAAAAAGTTGACTACTTGGTTGTCGACGATTCGGGTATCTCATCAGATATATTCGTCGAGCTTCGTTTGCATTACGCCTTGCTTCCCCAAAAACCAAAAGCATGTCAAGCAGTTCATCGTTTCGATAATACTTCATTAACACATAAAATACAGACACGACTTTAGAATATGTAATTTTATAACTCACAAACAATATCACATCCTTCAGTGTGAAGTGCGAATATCTTGGTTTACTTGTTCTAATATTGTTTATTGTATAAGGCTCCTTTGATGCAGATGTTTTTTAGTTTGTTAATATGTAGTGTGCATGAGTGACGACACTAACTAAATAATCTTTTTTTTTTAACGATTGAAAGAACTTTTCTAGGCAAATAATGTAGTAGATAATTTAACGATTTTATAAATGTTTTACTTTCAAAAATCGATCGAGTGGTTATCAAAATATCTTGGTTTGACATTTTTGATCGGTCGCCATTTTGTTATTTAAAAAAATAGAAAATAGTTGTAAATACAAATGTTCTAGAGAATCGAAAGCTAATTCAGAAACTTTTATTTTTATTAATAGTCCTAAAATAAAGAAGTTGTGACTATTTTTCGAAAAACAAACGAAGAGCTATAACTTCGAACCGGGGTACAAAATCAAAATTGGAACTAAAAAAGTTGTTTATTTTAATGAGATGTAACTGCCATTTTCGGTGTAACCACTTAATATTAACACTGTATATATATATATATATATATATATATATATATATATATATATATATATATATATATATATATATATATATATATATATATATATATATATATATATATATATATATTTAAATAAGACATTTTTCTTTGAAACGTGTGTAAATAAACGTACAAATTAATTCAACGTTTCGGGAACGTCCTTTGTTCCCTTTGTCAAGAATTTATTTTGACAATTACAGAAATTGAAATAAGGTAACTATTTTTAACAAGTACAAGTACAAGTACATTTTGAACTAGTATTTTATTAATAGTCTTCATCTCTTCCGTTTTAGAATTTTGGTCAGATTAGTGGTAAGAGCGGTATATCAAGGATTTCATAACGCTACGTAATTGACCAGGATGGTGATGTGAGAGAGAGTTCAAGTATCTATTCGTATGAGTTGGTTTTCGATAAACTTTGTGTGTAAATTTACCATTAGGAAGTCTTGTTATTAGGGTGTCCAAAAAAGGGAGTGAATTATTTTCTTCAACTTCCATAGTAAATTTGATGTTGTCGTGAATGTTGTTAATATGTCCTAGAAAACGGTTCAAGTTTTCTTTTCCATGGGGCCAAACTACAAATGTGTCGTCAACATAACGAAACCAACATTTAGGTTTTAAATCTGCAGAATTTAAAGCAGTGGTTTCAAAATGTTCCATATATACATTCGCAAAAGCTAGAGAGTGGCGAGCCCATAGGTGCTCCTTGAATTTGCTTGTAGAATTGTCCTTTGTATGTAAAATAGGTTGAGTGCATGCAGTGGTTTACCAATTTGAGTATATCTTGGTTTATTGAGTGTTTTTCTTCTAGAATTTTCATCGTGTCTTCAATAGGTATTTTGGTGAAAAGTGACGTTATGTCGAAGCTAACTAAAATGTCATTTGGAGCCAAGGGTACAATTTTGAGTTTGTGTAGAAAATCATAAGAGCTTTTGATGTATGATACATCATTTTTACAAATCGGTTGCATAATTTTTGCTAGATAACGAACAAGGTCATGAGTCGGAGAATTGAATGCACTGACGATAGGGCGTAATGGCCAGTTTTCCTTATGTATTTTTGGGAGTCCGTATATTTTGGGGATTCTTGAACTCTTCTCTCTTGGAATTAGTTTCTGTTTTGTTTCTTTGTCTAATTTTGTAGAATTAATGATATATTTTGTTGTTTTTTCTATGTAGGTGGTAGGATTGCACTGATTTTTCTTATATTCTGAAGAAGTTAACAGTTCAGACATCTTGTGGTGATAGTCTTTAGAGTTCCTTTGTCAGCGGGCAGTATTAATATTTGGTCGTCATTTTTGATTTGGTTTAACATTTGGAGGTCTTGTTTGGTGATATTTTGTTTGGGATGTTTGTAGTTCTGAAGAATGTGTGCTACGTTGAGCCTAATTTCGTCAGCGACCGTAAATTCTGTATCCTTTAAGGCGTATTCTACGTTGGTAATGATGTTTTCTACGGGAATCCGTTTAGTAGTGATGGCAAAATTAAACCCTTCACCTAAAACATTTAGAATATTATTATTAAATTCTTTGTTACTGAAATTGTGTACTGTCCTTAACGGTTCTACACTATTTGCCTGCGATGTATGAGACAGAGGTTCAAATTTTTGTTTTTGTCGGTTAGTTTTTATCATCAAGGACGATTCTACAGTAATTTCAATGAGACGATCCACTGTATCGAATATGAAAGGGTGAATTTTGATAGCATGTAAAGTTTGGAAGAAGTCATAAAGGGTACGGTTGAGATAGTCAAGTTTAGCCCTTTCATTGGCAATCGCTTTTCTTAAAAGAGCAAAGGCTTGTTTTGAATAAAATCTTATAAGAACCATTAATGTCTGGTCTTGGTTTCAATTTAAATCCCTTGGGTATTATTTTATTGTCACGACAACGCTTTAAAAAAGTTAAATTAGTAAGTGTTTCACATTTTTTGATACGTAGCTTTCTGTAGATCTTGATGGTATTCAAAGTTTCTTCTCCGTATAGGAATATTATGTTTCTATTTAGATTTCCACAAGTATTAATGTTTAAATGAGACATTTTTTCTTTGAAACTTGCGTAAATAAACCTACAAATTAATTCAACGTTTCGGGAACGTCCTTTGTTCCCTTTGTCAAGAAAAGCGATTGCCAATGAAAGGGCGAAACTTGACTATCTCAACCATACCCTTTATGACACCTTCCAAACTTTACATGCTATCAAAATTCACCCTTTCATATTCGATTCGGTGGATCGTCTCATTGAAATTACTATAGAATCGTCCTTGATGATAAAAACTAACCGACAAAAACAAAAATTTGAACGTCTGTCTCATACATCGCAGGCAAATAGTGTAGAACCGTTAAGAACAGTACACAATTTCAGTAACAAAGAATTTAATAATAATATTCTAAATGTTTTAGGTAAAGGGTTTAATTTTGCCATCACTACTAAACGGATTCCCGTAGAAAACATCATTACCAACGTAGAATACGCCTTAAAGGATACAGAATCTACGGTCGCTGACGAAATTGGGCTCAACGTAGCACACATTCTTCAGAACTACAAACATCCCAAACAAAATATCACCAAACAAGACCTCCAAATGTTAAACCAAATCAAAAATGACGACCAAATATTAATACTACCCGCTGACAAAGGAAACGGCACTGTCATTGTCAACTCTAAAGACTATCACCACAAGATGTCTGAACTGTTAACTTCTTCAGAATATAAGAAAAATCAGTGCAATCCTACCACCTACATAGAAAAAACAACAAAATATATCATTAATTCTACAAAATTAGACAAAGAAACAAAACAGAAACTAATTCCAAGAGAGAAGAGTTCAAGAATCCCCAAAATATACGGACTCCCAAAAATACATAAGGAAAACTGGCCATTACGCCCTATCGTCAGTGCATTCAATTCTCCGACTCATGACCTTGTTCGTTATCTAGCAAAAATTATGCAACCGATTTGTAAAAATGATGTATCATACATCAAAAGCTCTTATGATTTTCTACACAAACTCAAAATTGTACCCTTGGCTCCAAATGACATTTTAGTTAGCTTCGACATAACGTCACTTTTCACCAAAATACCTATTGAAGACACGATGAAAATTCTAGAAGAAAAACACTGAATAAACCAAGATATACTCAAATTGATAAACCACTGCATGCACTCAACCTATTTTACATACAAAGGACAATTCTACAAGCAAATACAAGGAGCACCTATGGGCTCGCCACTCTCTCTAGCTTTTGCGAATGTATATATGGAACATTTTGAAACCACTGCTTTAAATTCTGCAGATTTAAAACCTGAATGTTGGTTTCGTTATGTTGACGACACATTTGTAGTTTGGCCCCATGGAAAAGAAAACTTGAACCGTTTTCTAGGACATATTAACAACATTCACGACAACATCAAATTTACTATGGAAGTTGAAGAAAATAATTCACTCCCTTTTTTGGACACCCTAATAACAAGACTTCCTAAAGGTAAATTTACACACAAAGTTTATCGAAAACCAACTCATACGAATAGATACTTGAACTCTCTCATCACCATCCTGGTCAATTACGTAGCGTTATGAAATCCTTGATACACCGCTCTTACCACTAATCTGACCAAAATTCTAAAACGGAAGAGATGAAAACTATTAATAAAATACTAGTTCAAAATGGATAAAAAGATCAAGAAATATTGGAAATTACCAAGGAAGTAAGAACACCAAGAAATAATAACTTGTCAAACAATGAACGCAAGATTCCTGTTATTCTACCATATATAAAAGGAATTACAGACAGAATCGCAAAGAAATTTCCCAAAAACGACTTCAGACCGGTATTCAAACCACATTCAACTTTGTCCCAACTTTTAAGAAACCCCAAAGATAAAATTCCTAATGAAAACCAAGGAGTGTATGAGATACCGTGCAACAACTGTCGAAGAACTTACATCGGACAAACTAACAGAATATTATGTGCGAGAGCCGATGAACACCAACTAGCTATTAAGCAGCACAATCCATCATCGTCTTTAGCTGCACATCATTTAGATACAGGACACCAAATTAACACCAACAATATCCGTCTAATTGCACCTCTATACACCTTACAAGAAAGAATTATTAGAGAAGCAGTTGAAATTGAAAGAAGACCAAACGCCCTCAATAAACGAGATGACACTTCTAGAATGCCACAAATTTGGAAGAATATCATTAAACAAGTTGATTCGAAATTTCAACCAACTCCAAATTTTCCAGAAATTTCAAACACTTATGCTGCAACTATTCCTGACGTCCCCACTTCTGCACCTTCTACATCATGTACTAGACCCACTACCCGAAGTCAAACACACCTGTCCAGATTAAATTTAAATTAGTTACCTTGTTTCATAATCTGTACTTGTTAAAAATAGTTACCTTATTTCAATTTCTGTAATTGTCAAAATAAATTCTTGACAAAGGGAACAAAGGACGTTCCCGAAACGTTGAATTAATTTGTTCGTTCATTCACACAAGTTTCAAAGATAAAATGTTTTATTTAAACATTAATACTTGTGGAAATCTAAATAGAAACATATATATATATATATATATATATATATATATATATATATATATATATATATACAGGATGTCGCAATAGTGCGTATTCGGTCGATAGCTCCTAAGCCATTAAACTTAGAAGATAAGTTTAAATACGAAAGTTGTCTATTTTTATAAGCTGCATAATCTAAAAATAGTTTGGTTTCTATAGAGTGTAATATAAAAGCGGTACAATATAAAACTTTTGATTTTTAAATAGAACACCCTATATGTTATTTTATTTTTCGATTCTCCTTATAATTGTACATCTTTTTTATAAGAATTACTTACGAGCTAAATCTTACAGTTTTTTTTTTATTTACAACGTTAACTAAAAACTGATATTTTTACGTAGTAATTCAAGTAGGCGTATCTCAGTTATTTTTAAAGATAAAGAAATAATCTTTGGTATAGAATTTATTCATACATGAGCTTACTATAATCTATCGTCAAAATCACAAAAATTAATTCAATAACATAAATTTGAAAATGCTATATCTTCATTTTTTTAATGGCACACCCTGTATTTTTTTTAATGCTTTGTCTCCGTCTATTAATCGGCTTTCATTTCTATTAAGTATGTTCTATACCTATCTCAAATAGTTTCGGAGATATTTAAGTTTGTTCAATTTTTTTCGTTAATAACTCTGAAGAAGAGTAACATTAGTCGGTCAAAGCAAGCTATGAATACATAAGATACTAAAAAACATATTAAGTGAAATACAAACACTTAAAATTATAATAAATGTTCAATGTGACCACTATTTTGTTGCTGGCAAACATGAAGTCTTTGAATAAACGACAAATTTACTTTTCGTAACGTGGAAACATTTATATTTTGAATGACGTCTCTAATTCTTGCCTTCATATCATCTACAGTCGTTGGAGGAGTTTGATAGACTTTTTTTAAAACTGGATATTTAAATAATTTCTAACGTTTCTGCTAAAATGCGGAGGAGTGCCATCTAATTGCAGCCACATTTCTCTTAGGGTTTGTAAAGGTAAATCTTCAATAAAAGTTTCAAATTTGTTGCGCAAGGAGTTTAAAAACGAATCTCCATTGACCGTGTTTTCAAAAAAATATGGTCCTATAATTCTTTCCCCAATAATTCCGGCTCAAACATTAAGTGACCAGCGGTGTTGATGATCAACAGGAATTATAAATCTGGGATTCTCAGTATCGTAATAATGGAAATTATGTCCATGAAGGTATCCATTTTTGTGGAAAGTAGCTTCATCAGTAAAAATTTAGAAAAACCGAACTATTTTAGGACGATCTTATTTAGATCGTGCTAAAATAGTTGGGTTTTTCTAAATTTTTATTTATGGCCCAATTGCAAAAGTTTAATCTATTAACGAAGTCATCCTCGTCTAATTCTTGTGCAAGTTGGACATGGTATGGATGATATTTATATTTTTTTATAATTCTATTAACTGATGTTTTTGAAACTCCAACTTCTAAGTCCAATTGTAGGCAAGAAACGTGAGGATTTTCAATCACGGATTGAAGAACCAAATGTTCATTACCTTCGTTAATTGCGGTTCTTTCTCGTTCTAAATTGTCGTCGTAATGAATATTGCCTGTTTGCTCGAAACGATCTTTCAATCTTGCAAATGCTGAAACTTGCGGGTGTCGTGCATTTGGAAACTTTGCTTATAAATTCGTTGAGCTAAAAGACAATTTTTATCGCTTTCACCAAGGACGTAAATCATATTAACAAGTTCTTCTTTCGAAAAATTCATTTTGTAATTTAGGAAGTAAGTATACAATACTACACAAATATTAGCACTGTTTGACAAGTTTGATTTCTTCATTTGTTTTCGTTAATCTTTTGTTTCACGCTTTTTTGATTAAATTGTTTAATTTTACGATGAATCGTTTAAAAACATCTCAAATATCTCTTAAAAATGGTGGTTTCATACAATATTTATTATAATTACAATTTATGTATTTCAGTTAATATTTTTCAGTTTCTTAAGTATCCACAGCTTGCATAGACCGACTAATATTACTCTTCTTCGGTGTTATCAACGAAAAAAATTGGACAAACTTAAATATCTCCGAAACTACTAGAGATAGGCAAGGGCGTAGCCAGGATTTATAACGGGGGGGGGGGGGGACAAACCATGGCCCGTGGTCGTTCAAAATGTAAAATTTTAGAATAAAAAGAAAAGGCAAATGAAAACAAAACTTTGAGATTTTAATTATACTTAAATTAAACTAATAACATTTTTCTTGGGTTTAAACTAAATTTATCCAAAACTTTCTTCACTATGCAGTCCTGATTTTCCTTCAAAAATTTTTGATGCACACTCATCAAACACAACCCAGTGAGTCTGTCATCACCCATTGTACTCCTGAGCCAGGTTTTTACCCTTCGCAGGGTACTGAACGATCTTTCCACGGTAGCAGTAGTGGATGGGAAAGCACTTAATATTAGCAGTACGTGCCTTGTTGTAGGGAAAAAACATTAGCTTCCTCCAAAAGTGCAGCCACTTCAATGTGCTTTAATTTGTTTTCTGTTAAATTCTTTTTCTTCCACATATTGTACCACAAATCTAATTCTGCAGAGATATCACCCAACTTATAAAATTCCATCAAAGATTCTGCATTATTTTTGAAATCTTTTGAAATCATTTTGAAGATAAGTTAAAGCAAAAGCAGGTGTATTTTCGTTGGAGAATCTAGCATCCAAAGACGAAGTTACAGAATCAAGATAGGGGATGATTATTGACCGCTTCCAGTATTCAACTGCAGACTCAGATGGTGGATTACTTCTGTGTACTTGCTTTTGAGTGACTCGTGGTACTGACAACTCAACCCCTACTTTCTCTGCGATATCAAGTGATTTTTTAAATAATTCATAAGAAACATTTTCGACATCTTGTCGATCTTCTTCGATTACATCTAGAATATCATCAATATGTTTCTTCACCATAACCAAATCCATACTTTTACCTTGTAAAACGTTTACAACGGGTTCCAAAATTGCAGAGTATCTTGCAATTATGTTTAAGCCTAAGATGATTATTGGTTTAGTAACTGCACAGTGCAATTGGTAGGCAGATTTTCTTGTTGCATAGTTTCCTTCGACAGATAGATGTTCTAGTGCTTTAACAATGTCAGTGAAGCTTTCTGAAAATTTTTTATGCTCTTATATTTTTCCGACCATCTGGT
Source organism: Vesta saturnalis (assembly GCA_036346205.1). Classification (NCBI taxonomy): domain Eukaryota; kingdom Metazoa; phylum Arthropoda; class Insecta; order Coleoptera; family Lampyridae; genus Vesta; species Vesta saturnalis. The sequence continues at coordinate 714,436 of JARFJB010001996.1, forward strand.
CTCACAGAGCCTTGAAAGATTTGGAACCGATTTCCTACGGGCTGGCGATTCACGAAAGAAGGTTATTGTGTCTTTAACCGGTGCAATTGTGTTTCTTATTTCTGGTAGCTTGCTAGTATCATTGACCACAAGATTTAGTCTGTGGCTGGAGCAATGGAAAAATAAAGATTTAGCGTACTTTTTTAAGAATGGCCTGTACACCACCTTCTTTGCCGGCCATCGTGGAACACCCGTCAAATCCGAATCCCACACAATTGTCGGCGGAAAAATTATTATCTTCTAAAAAACTTTGAATTGCGCTAGCGATTGTAGAAGCATTTTGACATTTTAACTCAATGTAGCCTACAAATTCCTCCCTGATTATTTTTTGGCTTTCATCATAGAACCTTAATCCAATAGAAAGCTGCTCTTTTCCAGCGATATCTGCTGTTTCATCAGCCATTACAGCATAAGCTTTTGCCCGTTTACGGTCTTCGATTATTTTTTCTTTGATAACTTCACCGCATAATTGTATGATCTCATTTTGAATTGTTGGTGAGGTATAGACTGCGTTTTTTTGACATTTATCCAAGTGGCTCTTTAGCTTCTCATCACCAGAGTCAATCCTCAAATTTAAAAGGTCAAAGAAAACTCCCTCATTTCCTTGTTTTCCTCTAAACGGCAAATTATGAATTCCACAAAATATTATGCATGAAATAATTGCTGACAATATTTGTTTATTTTCTTCAATCGTCTTATGGTGCCATATTTGCAAATGGACATCAACAGGAGCATTTTCAAGAAATGTTTTTGCAGCAGCTGTTGAAGATTTGTGGTAATGGCTGCTAACGTGCTTTCTACAATCTTCATGTATATCCCTAAACTTCATGTAAGGCCTTACCATAAATGACCCCAAAACTCCTTTAACTGTAGCAATTCTTGGCGGAAATAAAACACAATACAAACATAGAGCACCTTTCAAACGACTTGAGTACACCAGCCATGGAGTATATTGATCTAACCAGCGATGGTTCAATTTTCTTTTCAAGTGAATGGCATCAGAAGCAAAATCGTAATTGGATGATGGAACCCAAGGGTTTGTCAACAATTCCTTCTTTTTTTCAGAAGGCAAGTTATTGGCACAACTAACATAACGACCAATGTCATTTCATGGTAGCCATCGTGTTCTTCAGTTTGTTTAGAGGTCCCAGTTCCAGAGACAGCTTCATGTAGATTTGAAGAACTACTTGAGCCTCCTTCAAAAATAGATTCCGATTTTGATGTTCCGACCATTTTATTTTCATCTTCATCACAATCATTGCTTCCACTTCCACTACTGTCATCATGAACTTTTTTCCGTTTTAGAGATTTTTGACCTAAAAATAATAACCTAATATCATTCTTGTTCTTAGTCCCTAGTATAAAAATTAGTATACAACAAAACTACCATGTAATGATAGCTTATAATGTGGATATACTATATCCGATGTTAATATTTTTTCTCTAGATTAAAAACACAACATGAAATTAATAACACGTATAAAGTGCTGTTTGATCTTTAATATGTGAAAATTTCAAGTTTTTATATTTAGTCCCATTTGAGATATCAGCTGTCAAAATCGGTGCATTATTGTAATTTTTGTTATAATTAGAAGGCAAAAAAGTCGGCATCATAATACTGAAAAATATATAAAATTATATTAATAATGCAATGAGTAAAGAGCAATTGGCAATCTTGTAAAGGGCTGCAATTGAATTTTTTTCCAAACGTTGCGATACAAATAATTTTGAACAAAAATTAACATCGGATATAACATATCTACATTATAAGCTATCATTACATGGTAGTTTTGTTTTATTTGGTGCTGGTCGAGCAACCAATTTTCAAATTTTTGGACCATTTCTAATAGAATGACTCTAAAGTTTTAATTAAAAATTTAATTTTCTATTGAAATTATTTAACTTACCTTTTTGTAAGCAATTTCTTATATCCATATTGTCTTTTCTGTGATTTCTGTCTCTTTATTCTGTGGTAAAACTATTGTTACGGATTTTCCCTCTTGTTTCTCAGGCAATAATTTAACACTGATAACTATTCACACCAACTTTATTTAAAACCAATAAAGTTAACAAAACAACACAAATATTCACTTTCTCAACACTTTTTAACTATTCCGCTTTTAAACCTCGCGCCTCGCTTTCTATTCGCCGTATGCAACTTCGTATCCTGCACTATGTACTGTACTGTACTGTCGTTCTTCGCGCCGGATAGGCAATTTTATATACCCTTTTTGAGCCTAGAAATTGCCAGAACATTCGCATCGCCGGTTCCCGTATATTCCTCACTTGTATCTCGATTTTTCTCGAAGAAAACCAGTGGCGTTTCGTTACACTATTAAATAGGACACTGTCGCTAGACAAGAGCACTTACACACCAACTCAATAGTTGTTGCAAAAAATATTGTCCTATGTTAGGATTTGGAGCAAGTTGTGTTTTAACCACTTGATAGTTTTGCACGAACTGCACTCGGGCGTGACATTTTTCCGTACACTGACGATCCCGAATCTCGACTCTCGTTCAGGCAACTTTTGTTTTAACTTGTTTTAACTTGTTTTAACTTGTTGGTGCAGGTCTTACGTACGTTATAAGAGTATTTATTTCGGATTCTGATGTAGGATTGTGTATTGAATGTTTCAAAATATTTCACACTAAAACTACTTATTGAGTAAATTTATTTTAATTAATTAATAGGATTAAAAAATGTAGTTAAATGAAAACAAAAAAAAAGCGACAATTTTTTTACCATTTTTCTCAAAAATGTCCGACTGTTAAGTGGTTGAATAGAACACTAAAAAATTGACGTATCCTGAGAGAGTAAATCGAACACTCGTTTTTATCCAATTCTGGTGTGGGACAATTCTGGTGTGCACCAATGCATTAAATGCATAGATCGAAAACGCTATTAATATATATTTAGCACTATGTCAGATTTCAAACAGCTTTGTTTTTTGCTGATGAAATATATTTTAGTGACAAAGGACACGCGAATAATTTTATTTATTAGAGCTTATTAATTAATTTTAAAATGTTCATAAAAGCAACCAAACGACTACAACAACGAACAAAATATATAAAAAAATATGCAGAACAGAAAAATATGTATATTTTAGATTTAATTTTATGTTTATTAAAATTTAAAAATTATTTTATTTATTTTTGCTCTTCCAGGGGGGGGGCAGTTGCCCCTCCCTGCCCTTCGCTGGATACGCCCATGGAGATAAGTATAGAACATATGTAATAGAAATAAAAGCCGATTAATAGACGAAGACAAGGCATTAAAAAAATATAGGGTGTGCCACTTAAAAAAATGAAGATATTGCATTTTCAAATTTATGTTAATGAATTAATTTTTGTAATCACCGTGTATATTAAAATCCAATTTTGACAATAGATTAAAGTAAGCTCATGTATGAATAAATTCTACACCAAAGATTATTTTTTTATCTTTAAAAATAACTGAAATACGCCTACTTGAATGACTACATAAAAATGTCAATTTTTAGTTAACTTTGCGAATATCTCAAAAACTGTAAAGTTTAGCTTCTAAGTAATTCTCATAAAAAAGATGTAAAATTATAAGGAGAATCGAAAAATAAAATAATATATAGGGTGTTCTATTTAAAAATCAAAAGTACCACTTATATCTTACACCCTGTAGAAACCAAACTATTTGTAGATTATGCACCTTATAAAAATAGACAACTTTCGTATTTAAACCTATCTTTTAAGCTTTGAAATAGACCACCAAGCGATATACAACGCTTAGTAACATCTCATATGATTTTCTGTGTAATCTGGTCATTTTATTCATCGGTGTGTTGACAACTTGTGTGTTTGTGTGATTGTGTGATTGTGTGCTTGTGTGTTTGTGTGTTTGTGTGTTCGTGTGTTCGTGTGTGTGTCGTTGTGTTTCGTGTGTTCGTGTTGTGTTTGTGTTTGTGTTGTTGTTGTGTTGTTGTGTTTGTGTTGTGTGTTGTGTTTGTGTTGTTTGTGTGTTTGTTGTGTTGTGTGTTGTGTGTGTTGTTGTGTTTTGTGTGTTTGTGTTGTGTTTGTTGTGTTGTGTGTTGTGTGTTTTGTGTTTTGTGATTGTGTGTTTGTGTGTTATGTGTTTGTGTTGTGTGTTAGTGTGTTTGTGTGTTGTTTGTGTGTTGTGTGTGTTTGTGTGTTGTGTGTGTGTGTGTTGTGTGTGTGTTGTGTGTGTTGTGTTGTGTTTTGTGTGTTTGTGTGTTTGTGTGTTTGTGTGTGTGTGTGTTTTGTGTGTTTGTGTGTTTGTTGTGTATGTGTGTTGTGGTGTGATTGTGTAGTTTGTGTGTTGTGATTGTGTGTGTTGTGTTTGTGTGTTTGTGTGTTTGTGTGTTTGTGTGTGTTGTGTGTTTGTGTTGTGTGTTGTGTGTTTGTGTGTTGTGTGTGTTGTGTGTTTGTGTTTGTGTGTTGTGTGTGTGTTGTGTGTGTTTGTGTGTTGTGTGTTTGTGTTGTGTGTTTGTGTGTGTTGTGTGTTTGTGTGTTTGTGTGTGTTTGTCTGTGTGTGTGTTGTTGTTTTGTGTGTGTTGTGTGTAGTGTGTGTGTGTTGTGTGTGTGTTGTGTGTTGTGTGTTTGTGTGTGTTTGTGTGTGTGTGTGTGTTTGTGTGTTGTTGTGTTGTGTGTTGTGTGTGTTTGTTGTGTTGTGTGTGTTTTGTGTTGTGTGTGTGTTTGTGTTGTTTGTGTGTTTGTGTGTGTGTTGTGTGTTTGTGTGTTGTGTGTTGTGTGTTGTGTTGTGTTGTGTTTGTGTGTTTGTGTGTTTGTGTGTTTGTGTGTTGTGTGTTTGTGTGTTTGTTGTGTTGTGTGTTTGTGTGTTGTTGTGTGTTTGTTTGTTGTGTATTTTTGTTGTGTGTTTGTGTGTGTGTTTGTGTGTTTGTGTGTTTGTGTTTGTGTGTTTGTGTGTTGTGTGTGTTTGTGTGTTGTGTTTGTGTTGTGTGTTGTGTGTTTGTGTGTTTGTGTTGTGTGTTGTGTCTGTTTTGTGTGTTTGTGTGTGTTGTGTGTGTTTGTGTTTGTGTTGTTGTATGTTGTGTGTTTGTTGTTGTGTTTGTGTGTTTGTGTGTGTTCTGTGTTGTGTGTTTTGTGTTTGTGTGTTGTGTGTTTGTGTGTTTGATTGTGTTTGTGTGTTGTGTTGTTTGTGTGTTTGTGTGTTTTGTGTGTTTGTGTGTTGTGTGTTTGTGTGTTTGTGTGTTTGTGTGTTGTGTGTGTGTTTGTGGTGTTGTGTGTTGTGTGTGTTGTGTGTTGTGTTGTGTGTTGTTGTGTTTGTGTTTTGTTGTTGTGTTGTTGTGTGTTGTGTTGTGTTTGTGTGTTTGTGTGTTTGTGGTGTCTGTGTGTGTGTGTTGTTTGCTGTTGTGTGTGTCAGTTTGTTGCCATGTTTGTTGTGTTGTGTCGTGTTTGTGTAGTTTGTGTTGTGTTTGTTGTGTTTGTGTGTGTGTGCTGTGTGTGTGTTGTGTGTTTGTGTCGTTGTGCTGTGTTTGTGTGTTGTGTCTGTGTCTGTGTGTTTGTGTGTTGTGCTGTTTGTGTGTTTGTGTGTTGTGCTGTTTTTGTGCTGTTTGTGTGTGTTGTGTGTGCTGTGTGTGTTGTGTGTGTCTTGTGTGTGTCGTGTGTTGTGTGTTTGTGTCTGTGTGTTGTGTCTGTGTCTTGTCCTGCTGTGTGTTTGTGTGTTGTTGTGCGTGTTGTGTTTGTGTGTCTGTGTGTTTGTGTGTTTGTGTGTTGTGTGTTGTGTGTTGTCGTGTTTGTGTTGTGTGTTTGTGTGTTTGTGTGTCTTTGTGTTCTGTGTGTTGTGATGTTGTGTCCGTTTGTGTGTGTGTGTTGTGTGTTTGTGTGTTTGTGTATTGAGTGTTGTCTGTTTTGTGTTTGTGTTTTGTGTTGTGTTGTTGTCGTGTTGTGTTGTGTGAGTGTTTGTGCTGTTTGTGTGTTGTGTGTGTTGTGTGTTTGTGTTGTGTGTTTGTGTTTTGTGTGTTTTGTGTTTGTTGTTTGTGTTGTGTGTGTGTTGTGTTGTGTTGTGTGTTTGTGGTTTGTGTGTTGTGTGTGTTTTGTGTTGTTTGTATTGATGTGTTGTCGTTTGTGTGTGTTTGTGTTTGTTGTGATTGTTGTGTTAATTAGTGTTTTTGTGTGTGTTTGTGTGTTGTGTGTTTGATGTGTGTGTGTTTGTGTGTTTGTGTGTTTGTGTTTTTGTTGTTGTTGTTTGTGTGTCTTGTGTGTTTGTTGTTGGTGTTGTTTTGTTTGTGTTTGTGTTGTTTGTGTGTGTTTGTGTTTGATGTGTATTGTGTTTTGTGTTTGTGTTTTTAGTGTTTGTTTGTGTTTGTATTGTGTTGTGTTGTGTGTTTTTGTTTTGTTTTGTGTTGTGTTGTGTTTGTGTTTGTGTTTGTGTTTGTGTTTTGTTGTTTGTGTGTTTGTGTTTTGTTGTTTGTGTGTTTGTGTTTTGTGTGTTTTGTGTGTGTTGTATTGTGTGTGTTTGTGTGTTGTGTGTGTTGTGTTGTGTTGTGTGTGTTGTGTGTTTGTGTGTTTGTGAGTTTGTTTGTGCGTTGTGTGTTGTGTGTGTTTGTGTTTTGTGTTTGTTTTTGTGTGTGTTTGTGTGCTTGTGTGTTTGTGTGTTTGTGTTTGTGTTTGTGTTTGCGTTTATGTTTGTGTTTGTGTTTATGTTAGTGTTTGTGTTTGTGTTTGTGTTTGTGTTTGTGTTTGTGTTTGTGTTTGTGTTGTGTTTGTGTTTGTGTTTGTGTTTGTTGTTTGTGTTGTGTTTGTGTTTGTGTTTGTGTTTGTGTTAGTGTGTTAGTGTTTGTGTTTGTGTTTGTGTTTGTGTTTGTGTTGTGTGTGTTTGTGTTTGTGTTTGTGTTTGTTGTGTTGTGTGTTGTGTTTGTGTTTGTGTTTTTGTTTGTGTTTGTGTGTTTGTGTGTGTGTGTGTGTGTGTCGTGTGCATGTGCGTGTGCGTGTGAGTGTTTGTGTGTGTCTTATGTGTTGCTTTTATTTTATCCTCCTTTAGGTATCAGCAACACTGGTATCCCGTAACAACTCTTACACAAGCTATGTGGTCCTATCTGCTTTACCATTAGAATTAGGTTTAATTAACTTAAGACGTTCTATTGTACGTCGCTGTGAAATGTATATTGAAAAGAACGGTTTACATTTTGAACAAAGTGTCTAATTTTATTATACTAGTGTTATTGTTATTTATTTATAAATCGTTATTGCTAAGAATTCTTATTAATTTCACAATAATAAATAAGGATTGTTAAAATTAGTGTACTAAACAGATTTCAATTTACAAAAGTCTTGTATTTGAGTATGGCTTGATACAGTGGCGGCTCTTTAATGAGAGCAAGTGAGCAACGGTCTATAACTTGTTAGAATCTCACTTAAAAACTACATACATGTTTATGGCGAAATTGATACATACATAATTATACAGAAAGTATTGACCGCATAACAATAATAGTTGAGGACCGTTTTTTAAAAACTCAATAACTACAAAATTTGCGAAAATGAGTTTTATATATTTTGTCCATATTTCGGCTACCAGCAATACGATGACGTAGAGAGTTTTGCAATATCTCGATAACTGCAGTAGGTTATAAGCCGAGCAAATACGCGAGTTTTCATAAAACTCGACATCTACAAAGGTTGCGGTGTTGAAAAACTTGATATCTACTACACGTGTGGTATAAAACGTACGTGTTGCGCAGATATACAGATTCGATGTGTTTATTAATGGCGGTTAATAAAGAAGCATTGTTCTATTTGTGAATGTGGATATACACAGTCTAATAAATATGTGTGAAACAAATAATGATAACAACAGTGAATACAGTACGAGAGTTAAAGAAACAAAATATGGTAGAAAGCATCGTATAGAACGTGGTAAAAGAGACAATAATATCAAGAAAAACCCCAAGTATTCCGCGCACTTATTGAAAGATGCAGACATAGGCTGCAATCATGGCCTTTTGGATGCAAAGAAATACAGTTGCATGGCATCATCGTTATGTAAAAATGATATAACTGGTAGGTAAAAATAATTTATAAATACGGACAGGAAGAGCTCATTGAACTTTTTATAGAGTTTAGAAATATGATTTATTTCCACACCAAAAAAATTGAGCAAGACAAAGTTATTATGCAATTTCTTGAAATTTCCACCCCCAAGCGACGTACTGTTATGGAAGAGGACAAGAAAAAACGACAACGGACAAGTTCCATAAAATATTTTATCAAATTAGCATCTGGGGAAAAATTCGTATCTGTGCAGACACTTTTCAGAAGATTACTGGTGCTAGTATAGATAGAATAGCATTAATTGCTAAAAAATACTTAGGTGGAGAACCTTTAGTTGAAAAAAGGGGCGTAACAAAAAAAATTGAACGTAATGAAAAACTGACAGACATGGTTGTCAATGATATAAAACGATATCGTTGTCGAGAATCTCATTATTCTAGAAAAAAATGTAGAAGATCTTATCTGCCACCAGAGTTAAATATTAAAAAAATGTACGAGCGATTCTTACAAAATACTAAAACGGCTTGCTCATTATCAAAATATAAATCGGTATTTTATAAAAAATTTAATTTGGGATTTGGCAATCCTCATGAAGATACGTGCTTCACGTGTCGTGTAATGGAAATAAATATAAAGAAAGCGAAAACTACTGATCTAAAGAACGAATGTCGTACAAGTTGAGAGCTAAGAATTTCTTTTCCATTTTAAATACACATTGCGAAAATGCTATTAAAATTTGCTTTGACTGCCAGCAGAATCAACCTTTACCAAAATTATCAGTTGGCGAGGTTTTTTATTTAAGGCAAGTATGGTTGTTTAACCTAGGGATTGTTCAGCACGAAAAAGAGAAACAAACGAAGGATCATATATATAATTATATTTGGTTAGAAACGCAGGCCAGCCGAGCAGCCAACGAAATTTCTTCAGGACTACTAAATTATTTGAAAGATTTAGAAAAAAAGTTGATTACCACAAAAAGGACACGAGTGACCCTAGAGTTGTATTCTGATTCATGTGGAGCACAGAATAAAAATAGTATTATGATGGCTGTACTGATTCATTTTTTAGAATCATCTAAAGTTTTTCATGAAATACTGCACCACTTTCCAATCAGGGGTCATAGTTTTATGCCCCCTGACAGAGTCTTTGGTAGAATTGAAAAGAATTTAAGAAAAGTTGAAACTATTATAGCACCTTCTGGGTATTATAATATTTATAAAGAACATGGAAGTGTTAAACTATGGGGTAAGGACTGGTGCACGTATGACTTTAAAACAATGTCAAAACAAATATTCAAATCCAAACTTCCATTTAAGATAACTGATGCAAAGGTATTCAAGTATGTAAAAACACACAAAGGCATTTCGTGTTATGTAAAAACTACCTACTCTGGCCCTGAAATTGGGGTTGAACTATTTAAAAATAATACCAAAAATGCTAACCTACTAAAAAAAGCACAAAAATTAACTGCAGTTAACTATGTCAGTGAAAAAAAAAAAGGAAAAATGTTGAAAGTTTATTGGAAGGATGCGATTTAGATGAAGAAGGAAAAACTTTTTACAGTGAAGTTCTTAACAACATACCTAATTACATTAATTTTTGTGTTAAATATTTTTCTTAGAAACTACTTTTTGTTTTATTTATAAGGATAAAATGTTATTTTTCTATAACTTTTCAAAATAAATAAAAGTTCTATACTTAAGTTAAATTTTGTTCCGTTTTTATAAGAATCAAATAATATTATCATGCATTTTGTCACAAACATGTGTACTTATCGAGTTTTTAAGAAAACTCACCAGTTTTGACAATAAATTTGAAGGGCTGAAATGATTCGCAAAAATATGTACTTTACGATGAATACTGTCGTCTAACATCACTTCCCAATAAAAAAACCATCACTTCGATAGAGCTATTCAAAATGGATATAAACCAAAAAAACCTTCTGCTGAAAATTTTGAATTTTGCTGTTATCGAGTTTTTAAAAAACGGCCCTCAATTATGCATTTCTTTTTATACGAGGATAATAACAATGGATACTAAAAAAAACCGATAACCTACCTATTTATAAATGAAAATGTATTTGAAATTTTAGAGAAACGATCGTTAGGTACTAAAATGGCTCTAAATGTTTTATTATATCTTTTTTATTAAAAACTTTATATTCAATTATTCGCATAAAGCACATTACTTAACTTAGTACCACATCAAACACTAAAAATCAAATAACTCGGAAACGTACAGGAATTTCGAAGCGGAAGAAGATACATTATTTTTGTTAAACTGTATGTAGATAATGAAAATAACAGTTTTTTTTTAAAAATAGTCATTGGCGTAGAAGTTCTGTTTATGAAAGTGGTTGAGCACCCCCTTCACTCCGCCACTGTGCAAGTTTGTGAACATTCTTATCGCTTGTTTTATGCCCCTTAATTAATAAACATTATCCCCCCAACATGAAAAAATCTAAGCATTCGTTTATGAGTTATAATGAAAATTTGAGAAAAAAAAAATTATATTCAACACCCTGTATCTCGAAACGAAGCCTTCTACGACATATATTTATAGGAACTTTTCTTTTAGAAACATGTGTTCTATCTCCTGTTAAAGTTTGTCTACAAAAACTGACTCACCCTGTGTGATATATATATATATATATATATATATATATATATATATATATATATATATATATATATATATATATATTATATATATATATATATATATATATATATATATATATATATATATATATATATAAATTTATTTTTTAATTTATTTATTTTGTTATTTTACTTTTATTTTCCTTTATTTAATTCAACTGAAAAGTTAGGAAAAATCAGTGAGTACTACTTTTATTAAGAGACAAAAAAATCGTGAAATTGACATAATTTGATTTTTTTATTGTTCTTTCATGACACACTATTTTTTGCGGGAGCATCAGACGTTCTTTACTTACCATTTGGAAGCTGTTCATGGATTACAGCTAATTTATCTCAAAAACTATGCATTTTTTGAAAAAAAAGCAGGAGACAAAAAAGTTCCCAAATCAAATGGGCAATGTAAATTAAAATTAAAACTACTCTTAACATTGAGTTTAAGAAGTGTAATATGTGTACTAAATTTGGATTTATTATTTTAAATAGCTTTGAAGATAAATTAAAAGAACTGAAAAAAAATTAAAACTTTGAAACCCTGTACCTCCAAAACCAAGCGTTTGGTAACCTATGTTTATATGAACTTTTTGTCTTAATTTTGAAAGCTCTATGGACTATTAAAGTCCTGCAACAAAAAACTGGAACACCCTGTATATATTATAAATAAAACTCATTTTATATACACATATCAACAAAGGATATTTTGCGAAAAAGTTAAATTTTAAAAAAATATTTATGGTAAGTAAATATATTTTGTCACAATTATATCAAATTTGTATGAATATGAAAGCTAAATAGTCTATAATTAAAAAATATCTGAACAAATCAATAAGCGGGGTTAAAACAAGGTGATGAATATGTCTCATTGTTGGTGATTCTTACATTTATAATATCCCTACTGGGATCGTATATAGGAGATGGGTTAATAGGATACTGGCTTGGAGAGAAATTGTGAGGAAAGAAAACATGATGAAGGATAATGCTGGGTGATATTGGGCTTATACCTTGTATGGACGCTGGAGTAGACATATTTGAATAATGCCTCTGTATTGGAATGTTGGAAGGGACTGGTATAAATGGTGCTTGATTGGAATTAACTAAAATCAAGGGATGTGGCACGTTCATGTAACGTTGAGATTTTGTTTGTTGCTGCATTTGTACTGGTTTACTTCTCTCTTCCTCTTTTGCACCCTTGTTTCGAAGCAGATTAATTATTTCAATATTTCTCATAGTGTTCGCAAACATAATAGGCGTTATTTCTAAAACATAATAGCAGGAAAATATAATTTAGTATTTGTTTCTAGATAAGAAACTTTTTACTTGCCTGTCTCAGGAGTAACTGCATTTACGCAAAATCCTTGATCAATTAAATATTCCGTCATTTTTAAGTTATCAAATAAAACAGAAAGTGATACAGGTGACAGTACATTTTGCATGCTTCGTTTTGAAATCCCACCACATAACAAATGTTGCAATATCATAAAAACCACTTCAATTTTTCCAGAAGCAACAGCTATTAACAGAAGATTGTATCCTGAAAACACGTTTCTAATTTTTACAAGTAGGTTGATTACGGATTACACTAACCAAAACTATTAATTCGTGTAGCGTCAGCTCGTTTGTCAATGAAGAATTGTATAACATCAATATGCCCGTGTCGTGTGGCCATCATTAACGGCGTCCATCCTAAGTAATTAACTGGGTCAATTTCATTGTTGTGATCTAATTCCTCTTTAATTTTTTCTAAGTCACCATTTACACTCGCATAATGCAAGTTAGTATTCTTGTCGTCGTCAACATAAACTGCAATTTTGTTAGATGCCATTTTAACTGGTCAATAGAAAATAAACGTCTGATCAAACGTCATAAATGGTTTGGTGTGATAAGATATATTTAAACGAATACGAGTAAATACACACATTATTTTATTATAAAACTGATATTCCTACAGATTATAAAAAATTGTCTAACATTTTATATACAAATAGAAATATTTTGTTTATTACAAAATCTATTGCATACTGCACCACTTGCTGAAAATATACTTACATTAAATAATTTTTTTGAATAGAAAAGTATTAATTATGGAACTCAAGGTTATCGTTGTCTTTTACTTGGTACATAAGAGGCGAAACCTTACCGGTAGTTTTATCGATAGAAAATTGGGCCGACATCTAGACGACGCGAGTATCATGTGAAGTTTTTGGGGCTAAGAATTTTAGTTCATCTTCAACGTTCGTGTGTATAGCATCAGTGTTATCTCGTAACAGTGATACCGCGTTTCAATAGACTGTGACATAGGACCCATTAGTGGTTTAGTTGTTCATTATGCCATACACAGGGCATAAATCTAGTTATAATAAATGCGAAAATGTTATAAAAATTGTCTGTGTATGTTTATCGTTTTTTGCCTTTTATAATATTTTAATATAATTTGTTATTTGCACTAGAAACTTTTAATTGATTATTTGGAAGGTAATGTTTTTAGCATGCATCTATAATACTGAAGGTAAATTTGTAAACAATAATTCTATGCTCACTTTAAGATTTTGTATCTTTGTAACGTTTCCAAACATTTAAAACAAAGTTATGATTAGGGATAGGATTTGTATGCATTTGCGTGTTTTTCTTAGATGTAGTAAACATATGCAAAGTTAGATTTATACACGTTTTGTATGTATGTGGTTCATATATGTAAATTTGAAAGCGCATATAAATATTTTTGTCTGGATTTTATAAATGCATGACTATTTCTGCAATATTACAGTTTAATGCATATTTTATATAATTTTTTTTCATCATATTAGAATCTATGTACTTGATAATTTTTTACTTTATAAAATATTTGTTAGATACATTTCAGTTTTTAAATAACCTGGCCTAAGGCTTAATAGTTCCCAGAAAAAAGCTTTACAAAGCCGAACACCAGCCAGTATTTTAGAAATTCAACAAACAATGCCAATACCCCAATGGTCACGAGTAAGCTTTTTATTATTATTAGCTATTTAGAAAGGATAATCCCTTTCAAGGAAAATATTTTAAAAGCATTTGTTGGGAAACCCAAGTTGTAACAATTGATGCTAAATAGTAAAATACAACCTGTTAGAGAATAGCCATTGATTTTTTACTCAATGGAATTGCACTTTGTTGTTATGATTTTATGAATCACCTCAGCAGGCCTTCTTTCGGTTATTTGCTAGAGTTTATGTAAATAAGTTTACCAGTTTTATTGTTTGTACTAACTTAAATACCTACCCAAATCTTTTTCTAAGAAAGATAGTGAAGGAGATAGACGTTTGTTTAGATAGAATGAAAGGACAAAAAGTCTCAACTATTCAACAAAAATGTAAATCTATTTTAGCAAAAAATCCTGGATATAATTTAATTAACAGTGCTTTAACATGTGAATGTGGAATTGCAGATGAACTTAAACACTACACCCTAACAGAGCTAAAAAAATTTAAGTATGCTCCACTTACCTCCTGTGATGTGGAAAGGAGCTTTTCTAAATATAAAAGTATCTTTACTGACAATAGAAACCGATTTACATTCGAAAATCTAAAAATGTATGTTATTGTACCGGGTGGCCAACTAAGAACGGCCGTCGGCCATATCTCAGGAATTGATTATAGCACAGATTCGGGAAAAAAATTTTAATAACAAAAGTGGCCTCGAGAAACGCCTGGAAATTATTTTCAGAATTGTAGGTAGACCGCTAGAGGGCGTATTTGACAGTTAAAATTTTAAAAAGCAAAATTTACTCAATTAAAGGGCATATGAAATATTATAATTAGATTCCTCGACAAATTCTGCATATTTTTTATTTGACAAGTTTTAGTCTATCTCTTCAAATAAGGGGTGGGGGAGAGTGGGAACCTTGTTACGAAAAAACGCCTTTAATTCAGGTTCTGCTTGACCGATTTTAATAAACTTGATGTTTGAAAGAGCTTTTGTTAAACAATAGAAAATTTGTAAATTTGAAGCAACCTGATTAATAACATAAATGCTAGAGGGCGCTGTTTAATATTTTTTTAATATTGTTTTCTCTTTACAGTTTTAAATGGAAGCATAAAAATTTAAGTATGTCTTTAAATAGTAGAGTAAATTAGTAATAAAACAGTGACAACTGCAAGTCGATATCTTTTTCCTATCCTGAGATACCGTAAGAAACAGTTAAATGGCGGGAATTGTTCTTTCAACGTCTAGTAGGCTAGTTCGCGTTAACGGAAATTATTAAATTTAGCCTGGATGAAAAGATCTTACATTGGTCTGCAGTAATTTAAACTGTTATCATACTAATGTTATGGTTGCCGCTAGATTATCTAAATATAATGCTGTCGCTACTAACAATGAGAACAAATTATAAAATAATAATGTGATAAAAATAAAATTAAAACCTTAAATAAAGAACTCGTAATTAGTGTCGCCCTAGATGTTCGAAATGTCGCCCATCATTTTCAATCCATGAAATCAATCGCTGACGGGTGGAGAGAACAGCAGTTTCAATTTCTGCCCTTGAAATACTTCGTGTTGTCTGTCGTATTCTTTCAATCATATCAGCTCTTGTTGTGTGTCTATCGGCATAAACGAGATCTTTTATTCGCCCCCACACATAAAAATCTAAACAAGTTAGGTCTGGAGACCTTGGTGGCCAAATAAATAAACTTCCACGTCCTATCCACCTTTCAGGGTATGATTGATCTAAGAAATTCCGAACATCTCTAGAATAATGTGCCGGACACCCATCATGTTGCAAGAACGTGTCACGACGAATGGCCAAGGGTACGTCTTCTAAAAGAAGTGGTAATTCGTTGCTTAAAAAATCTAAACATCTTTCTCCATTAACAGTCTTATTAAAAAAAAAGGTCCAATTATTTCTCCACCTACAATCCCGCACCAGACATTTACAGGCCAACGACCCTGGTGTTGGACCTCCTGCATCCAGTGGGGATGCATTTCAGACCAGTAGTGCATATTATGTCGATTTACACTACCATCACTATGAAAAGTAGCTTCATCTGTCCACATAATTCGTGAAAGTATTTCAGGATCGTCATGTATCATATTTGAGAGCCAGTTGCAAAAATCCAACCTGGTATCGAAATCTTGAGCATTCAAACTATGGTGTAGGACCATGTGATATGGGTGCAATCTAAAATAGTATATATTATAAACTAATCAGATCAATAAGATACATTGAAGTCCTTCGTTGTTAGTAAACGAAAAAGGACTTTAAATGCATTAACTCTCATAATGTTATTACGAATTTTTTTCGCCCGGCCTCTCAATATTTTTTATTATTGGTACCTTTTTACTTTACTTTGCCTCACTTAATTATCATGTTGTTAGTTAAAATCTATTCACATAGTGTAAGATAATTTCATTAAATAATTTGGTGTTTTATTGAAATTGGACATAAAACGGCGGCAAATACATTAGTCATGTTGTCACAAGTTAACTTTGATGTAATGACATTTTCGATATGATAAAAATGAGAAACATATAACTACAAACGAAAAGAATTAAAACATTTTTATCATTACAATACCGAATAAAACATGCATTAATAAATAAGTAGTCACTTGTGTTCTCTTAAAATATTTTGGACGGTGGTTCGACATATACCCAAGTCTCTAGCTATAGCTCTGGTGCTTGAATGAGGGTTAACATTTACATAAGCTAACACATCAATAACATTTTCCTCTGTTCTACCTCTGCGTTGTCTTCGGTACACAGGAAGATTCACATTTCCAGTAGTACGCACACGGTGTGTGAGTCGGAGAAAAACTCTTCTGCTGTGATGCCGTCTGTTTGGGTACTGTAGTGCATACACTCTAGCAGCAACGGTTGCATTTCTCATACTTTCAAAATAAACTGCCAACATATCAAATGCTTCTTCATTTGTAAGAATCATTTTGGTACGAAAAGATACAGAAAGTTTATTAAATGCAACACGATGAATAATTTTTGACATATGCGTGAAAATCATAGCTTGCTTGTTTTCAACAGGGAATTTATTTTATATCTTGCATGGCCCTCTTTTTTTTTGTTGTCATCAGTAAATCGTAATTCATATTTTAAACTGTATTTGTTGTTGCTGGGCAAATATCGGTTTTTATTGATATTTTATGCTTTTGATTTACTAACACATCGCTTGAAAACAAATATAACATTCTTATATAATTTAAAAAATGTTAGATTTATCACATTATTATTTTATAATTTGTTCTCATTATTAGTAGCGACAGCATTATATTTAGGTAATCTAGCGGCAACCATAACATTAGTATGATAACAGTTTAAATTACTGCAGACCAATGTAAGATCTTTTCATCCAGGCTAAATTTAATAATTTCCGTTAACGCGAACCAGCCTACTAGACGTTGGAAGAACAATTTCCGCCATTTACCTGTTTCTTACGATATCTCAGGATAGGAAAAAGATATCGACTTGTAGTTTTCACTGTTTTATTACTAATTTAGTCTACTTTTTAGAGACCTACTTAAATTTTTATGCTTCCATTTAAAATTGTAAAGAGAAAACACAGTATTAAAAAAATATTAAACAGCGCCCTCTAGCGTTTATGTTATTAATCAGATTGCTTCAAATTTACAAATTTTCTATTGTTTAACAAAAGCTCTTTCAAGCAACATCGGTCAAGCAGAACCTGAATTAAAGGCGTTTTTTCGCAACAAGGTTCCCACTCTCCCCCACCCCTCATTTGAAGAGATAGACTAAAACTTGTGAAATAAAAAATATGCAGAATTTGTCGAATTGAGTAAATTTTGAAAAATTTTGCTTTTTAAAATTTTAACTGTCAAATACGCCCTCTAGCGGTGGACCTACAATTCTGAAAATAATTTCCAGGCGTTTCTCAATGCCACTTTTGTTATAAAAAATTTTTTTCCGAACCTGTGCTATAATCCATTCCTGAGATATGGCCGACGGCCGTTGTTAGTTGGCCACCCGGTACATTCATAAATTATTAAACTTAATTAATTTTATTCATATATATTGTCTAATTTTTTTTTGTATTAAAATGATTGTACCTCGAATGCTAGGACATTTAGTTAATTATGTATTTATGTATTACTATTTTATAAATTAGATCTTATAGATAAAACAGCCGCTTTTTCTTTCGTATTTATCAAAATATATTTCTATGAAATGGCTAATCGTTCTCGAATTATGCCGTGACCAGAAAAATAGGGACTCATTTTTATTTGATGAACATGTTTGAATACCTACTCAAAAGTTTATAAAAATCTGAGAAGGTACCGCGCCAACTTGTTACAAATAAGTTTTGTTGTTTCAGAAAAGAAAATACAAACTTAAACAAATATATGGACTCCACCAGTTGCAAATGATTCTCATGATGAATTTGAATTTCAACCACCTACAAAGATTTATCGAAAATCTATTGCAGCAGATTTGTGCGCATCAACATCAAAGACGAAAGGTTCAAGTGAAGATTTGGAATTAATAACAAACAAAACGACAATTCAAGAACCTGCAGCAGGAGAAATAAGTTCCTCGGATGTAGTGATCGAATAATCAACCTGCCAAGTGGAAATATAATATTGACTCCTAAATGTAAAAAGTTGAGCTTGCAAATTAAAGATTTGCGAAGAAAATAAAATTCGTCCAAGAGAAAAAATGTGAGAGCGCCAGAATTTAAGAAAAAATTTTCTTCAATGAACGTTATAAACAAATTATTATCGACGAAAAGTGATTTTGTGCAAACGTTCGTAAACATGCAATGCTTTCATGTAAGAAAGGCGGCTTGGTAATATAAATAAAAACATCTAGCATTGTCTATTTACTACAAGTCACCTTCAGTGTATAATTCTTGTTGAAAAATTTTGGCTTCATTTTGCCCAGCGTAAGGACTATTCAGAACTGGTTGAAGGTAACTAATATACCAACTGGCACATACTGCACTCATTAAAAAGGTTGCAGATCGAGTTAAATATATGACCAGAAGAGAAGGAGAGCGTGTACTACTCATGGATGAAATGTCATGTAAAGCAAATGAAGAATACGACTATCTTGATCGTGTCGAAGGCATTGAGCATCTTGGCCATTTAGGACGTAAAGATAAAGCAGCAAACAGTGTATTAGTATTTTATCTTCGCGGCCTTTTAAAGAATTGGAAATTACCGTTCTGTTATTATGCATCTGCAGGAACAATCAAATCAAATGACCTTCAAGATCTAGTAAGAACGGTCACAAAGAAAGTTCTAGAAGTAAAGTTATTCCCACGAATTCTTATTTGTGATCAAGGCCCTGGAAATAGAGGAACCTTCAATTTACTGAAATGCTCTAAAGAAAAGCCTTTCTATCGAGAATCATAAGATATATACTGCTTATGAGACACCGCATCTCTTGAAATCGCTTCGCAATAATTTTATGAAAAAGAAAAATTTGTAGTAAACAATAGAGTCTTGGGCAGATATTGAAAAGACTTACAATTTAGACAGGAAAAAGTTCATCATCACGCACTCTTCCCAATGTAACGGACGTGCATATTTATCCTAATAACTTCCAAAAGATGCAATTCAAATTTTTAGTCATTCTATGGCTTCTGGGATACGCACAGCGAGCGCTTTAAATTTACTACAAAGTGAAACTAGTAAAGACACTGCAGATTTCATCGAGAAAGTGGATAGAACGTTTGATTCTTTAAATAGTAGGCACATTTTTGACAAAAATGTATACCGAAAGCCTCTCAGAGAAAACTCCATGAAAACTCTAAAAGAAGCGAAACATTTATTTGAATCTGTTGAAGTTTTCGATAAGAAAAATGGTCGAAAGAAAAACAATACATATTGTTTAGATGGGTTCCTGTTAATAATTGAAGCAATTTTAAATTTGTTTGCTGATTTACGTAATGAGTTAGATACAACATATTTATGTACTTCTTACCTTAACCAAGATCCATTAGAAAACTTTTTTTCTGTTGCGAGGACACGTGGAGGTTACAATCCCTACCCCACTATTCGTTAATTTAGAATTGCACTACAACATAATTTATATATAAAGTTAAAAAATGCTGACTATAATGCAAGTAATTGTAAAGAAGATCATTCGGATTATTTGGAAATAGAAGAAAATATGATAAACCAAAAAGAAAGTGCCGAAGAAAAGGGCCCGAATAAATGAATAAAGGAAGTCGAAAATACTTCCAGTGTTAATGAAGGAATAGAAAACCCCGATTTGGATACTCCGGAGGGTGTGGCTGTTTTATGTAACATTGGAACTTCTAGGGCGGTAGACTTAGAACTTTCGAGCAATGTTTATGTCGCTGGATATGCAGCAAATAAATTAATAAACAAAAATAAATGTGAACATTGCAAAATGTATATGCTAGAATCTGATGATTCTCCCATTAGCTAAGCAGAATTACATATCTTTTACAAAGATTTTGGTGTGTCAAGAATAAGTTACCTCACAAGACCAAAAACTGAATTTTATAATGAAGTTTCCATTTTGCTACGTCAATTATCAAAATTAATTGTTGTACACAAAACCCCAATCAATTTAAAAGAATTGCGAAAAAACGTTTATTTAAACACGAATGTGTCCTGTCACATCAATGACTTATTAAATTTATTGTTTAAAGTTATGATTAAGCGTTTTTTGAAATTTCTTTCGGAAAAACTGCGAATGAACAAATCTGAAACTAAAACTAAAAAAATTCGAAAACTGTCCGCGAAGTGACAAAAGAATATTAATAAAAATTAATTTCACACACCTTTAAAAATTTAGTTTTATTACTGCAAAATTCCTACTTTTGGCTCGTAAAAAAGTTGCCGGTAGTAACATTTCTACCCATATTTAGGAAAGGTTCCTTTACTTTTAAAACAACATAGTCTGGTAGGGGTTGGTTGTTAGGACGCATATCGTCTTTTCCTAAATAAGGAAAACCATTCAGGAGATATTTAGATTTCGTATCAACAGCTTGCCAAAACTTTACACCAAATTTATTCCCCATATATGTGTAAATCATGAGTGACATGTAGTACATCACTTATGTAATAAAGAACTTGTATAAAATGCAGTTCAATGCAACAAAAACTTATGGACAATGATAAAAAGAGTGGACACGATTACGATTTTGTGAAAACTTAAACTATGTGTTAAATTGAAGTGGAAAGGATGGAATTACATTTAAAACTTACATAGGAACATGTATTACCCAGCAGCACTGGGATATGAGTGTAAAATTACTAATTATAGACATAAACGGCAGAAAGTATGTGCTGTAGCATTTGATGAGATATCTTTAAGGCAACATTTAGAGTTTCACGAAGTGCATGATCTAATTGAGGGATATGAGGACTTGGGATTTTTGGGAAGAAATCCAAAAGTAGCTAATAGTGCGCTAGTATTTTTAGTTCGTGGACTATTGGATAACTGGAAAATTCCTGTGGGCTATTTTGTTTCAGCGGGACCCGTAAAAGGCATGGAATTAAAAAATATTATTGTCAATGTGGTGAAGACATTGAGAAACACCTCCTTAAAGCCTTTACTACTATTTTGTGACCAGGGGACTAATAATCGCTCCGCATTCAATTTGCTTGGGGCTACGGCGAAATGTCCAACATTGGTAGGTGATTTTTATGTTAATTGTAGCAACTCTTATTATATTTATTTTAAATTTTTTGAAAACTTAAAGTAAATTTGGTTTAGTTACTATTATTCGTTCACTATGTGGGGTTCGTACCGATTTGCGGCATCTAGAACAGTGCGAAGAAGATCATTTTTTGGATACTGAATATTCTGTGCATGTCTTGCATACCCTAAAAACTATAAGGTAAACCATGAGATGATAGCTAATATAATAATATACACAATGAGTCCGTATAAGGAAACCTAGACTATACACACACACACACACAACACACACACACACAACACACACACACACAACACACACACACACACACACAAACACACACAAAACACAATACAACAACAATACAACACACACAAACACAACAAAAAAACACACAATAAAAAAAAAACACGCACACGCACACGAAAAAAACACAAAAAAAGAACAACACGCACACGAAAACGCAACACAAAAGCACACGCACACGCAAAGACAAAAAAACACGCACACGCACACGCACATACGCACACGCACAACGCACACGACACGCAACACGCACACGCACACGCACACGCAACATGCACACGAAAGCAATCACATACGCACACGCACACGACAAAACATGCACACGCACACGCACACGCACACGCACACAAACGCACACACGCATACAGCACACGCACACGCAAAACCACACGCACAGCACACGCAAACAGCACACGCACAGCAACGTACACGCATACGCAGACACAGCACACGCACATGCACACGCAATAACGCACACGCATCGCACACGCACAGCAACGCACAACGCAACACGCACACACACGCAACGCACACGCACACGCACACGCACACGCACACGCACACGCATACGCATACGCACACGCACACGCAACGCAAACACGCACACGCATAGACAGACACGCACACGCAACGCACACGCACAGCACACGCACACGCACAGCACACGACACAGCATCAGATCACAGACACACGACTACGATACGCAACACAGCTACACGACACAGACACAGACATGACACGCACAGCACACACGACATGCAACAAGACAGACACAGACACAGCACAGACACAGCACGACACAGACACACAGACACAGCACACGACACACGCACAGCACAGACAAGCATGACAGCAACAGACATCATACACACGCACACGCACACGCACAGACACAGACAACAGACAAGACACAGACACAGACACAGACAAGACACAGACACAGACAAGACAAGACACAGACACAGACACAGACAAGACACAGACACAGACACAGACACAGACACAGACAGACACAGACACAGACACAGACACAGACACAGACACAGACACGACACAGACACAGACACAGACAGACAGACACAGACACAGACACAGACACAACAGACACAGACAAGACAAACAGACACAGACACAGACACAGACAGACAAGACATAGACACAGACACAGACACAGACACAGACACAGACAGACAGACACAGACACAGACACAGACAAACAGACACAGACACAGACACAGACACAGACACAGACAAGACACAGACACAGACACAGACACAGACACAGACACAGACACAGACAGACAGACACAGACATAGAACATAAGACACAGACACAGACACAGACAACAGACACAGACACAGACACAGACACAGACATAGCACAGACATGACACAGACACAGACACAGACACAGACACAGACACAGACACAGACACAGACACAGACACAGACAGACACAGACACAGACACGAAGACACAGACACAGACACAGACAACAAGAACACAGACACAGACAAGACACAGACGAAGACACAGACACAGACACAGACACAGATAGACACAGACACAGACACAGACAAGACACAGACACAGACACAGACACAGACACAGACATACGACACAGACATAGACACAGACAAACAGACAGACACAGACATAGCACAGACACAGACACAGACACAGACACAGACAACTAGAACAGACACAGACACAGAACAGACAGACACAGACACAGACACAGAACAGACAGACACAGACACAGACACAGACACAGACACAGACAACAGACACAGACACAGACAGACACAGACAACATAAGACACAGACACGGACACGACAACAGCACAACACGGACACGGACACGACACGACACATACGACACGGACATGACACGGACACGACACGACAGACAACACGACACGACACACACGGACACGGACACGACACACGGACACGGACACGACACGACACGGACACGGACACGGACACGGACACGACACGACAAAGGACACGACACGGACACAACACAACAAGGACACGACACGGACACGGACAGGACACGACACGGACACGGACACGGACACGACACGGACACGGAACGACACGACACGGACAGGACACGGACACGGACAGGACACGAACGACACGGACACGGACACGACACGGACACGGACACGGACACGGACACAACGGACACGGACACGGACACGGACACAAGACACGGACACGGACACGGACACGGACACGGACACACATTTACACGGACACGGACACGGACACGGACAGACACGGACACGGACACGGACACGGACACGGACAAACGGACACAAACACGGACACGGACACGGACAGGACACGGACACGGACACGGACAACACGGACATGGACACACACGGACACGGACAGGACACGGACACGGACACACACGGACACGGACACGGACACGGACACGGACAGACACGGACACAAACAGGACAGGACACGGACACGGACACACAACACACACGGACAGGACACGGACACGGACACGGACAGGAAACACGGACACGGACACGGACACGGACACGGACACGGACACGGAACAAGACACGGACACGGACACGGACACGGACACGGAACGGACACGGACAGGAACACAGGACACACACGGACACGGAACGGACACGGAACAACGGCACGGACACGGACACGGACACGGACACGGAACGGACACGGACACGGACACGGAACGGACACGGACACGACACGGACACAACGGACACGGACACAACGGACACGGACACGGACACGGACACGGACACGGACACGGACACGGACACGGACACGGACACGGACACGGACACGGACACGGATACGGACACGGACACGGACACGGACACGGACACGGACACGGACAGGACACGGACAGGACACGGACACGGACACGGAAACACGGACACGGACAGGACACGGACACGGACACGGACACGGACACGGACACACAACACGGACACGGACAAACGGAACGGACACGGACACGGACACGGAACGGACACGGACACGGACACGGACACGGAACGGAAAACACGGAACGGACACGGACAGGACACGGACACGGACACGGACACGGACACGGACACGGACACGGACACGGACACGGACACGGACACAACGGAAACACGGACACGGAAGGACACGGACACGGACAGACACGGACACGGACACGGACAACACGGACAGGACAAACGAACGGACACGGACAGGAACACACGGAACACGGACACGGACACGGACACGGAAACACGGAACGGACAGGACACGGAACGGACAGGAAACCCAAGACCAAGAAAAAAAAAGCCAGACCAAAAAACAAGAAAACACCCGCCAACCAAGGGAAAAAAAAAGCAAAAAGAACACAAAAAACAAAAAGACAAGAAAGAAAACAAACCCGAACGAAAGCCCCAAACCGAAAAAAACCAAAACAAAAGGCCAAAAAGGCCCCAAACAACAACACCACGCACAAACAGAAAAAGCCAAAAACAACCAGCCCCGAACCAAACCGACGGACAGGCCACAACAACAAAAAAACCGGACAAACCAACCCCAAACCGGGAAAAGACACCCCCGAACCGAAAGACCGAAAGGGGCCCACAAAAAAGGAACCAAAAACCCCAGCGACACCGGGACCCACACGAAGAAAACGAAAGGGAAACAAAAACACAAACCCAGAACCGGGGAAAACAAAGAAGCACGAAAGAACCGAAGGGCCGAAAGAAGGCCGCAGGAAAGCCCACGAAAGGAAAACAGCCGGAACAAGGAAACCCAGCCACCAAAAAGGCCCCAAAGAACAACCGGAAAGGCACCAAAACCCGGGCCGAACCACGACAGGCCGAACGCACGGGCCAAAACGGACACGGACACAACACAGGACACGGACAGGACACGGACACGGACACGGACACGGACACGGACACAACCGGACACAATACGACAGGACACGGACACGGACAACAGACACACAGGACACGGACACGGACACGGACAAACGGACACGGACAGGACACGGAAACACACACGGACACGGACACACACGGACACGGACACGGACACCAAACACGGGACACGGACACGGAACAGGAAGGACACGGACACACACGGAAACAAAGACACGGACACGGACACGGACACGGACACGGACACGGACACGGACAGGACACGGACACGGACACGACATGACACGGACACGGACACGGACAGGACACGGACACGGACACGGACACGGACACGGACACGGACACGGACACGGACACGGACACGACACGGACACGGACACGGACACGACACGGGACACGGACACGGACACGACACGGACACGGACACGGACACGGACACGACACGACACGGACACGGACACGGACACGGACACGGACACGGACACGGACACGGACACGGACACGGACACAAGGACACGGAAGAGGACACGGACACGGACACGGACACGGACACGGACACGGACACGGACTCGGACACGGACACGGACACGGACACGGACACGGACACGGACACGGACACGGACACGGACACGGACACGACACGGACAACGGACACGGACACGGACACGGACACGGACACGGACACGGACACGGACACGGAAACACGGACACGGACACGGACACGGACACGGACACGACACGGACACGGACACGGACACGGACACGGACACGGACACGGACACGGACACGGACAGCACGGACACGGCACGGACACGGACACGACCGCACGGACACGGAACGAACGGACGGTACACGGACACGGACCACGGACAGGACAGACACGGACCGGACGAACGGCACGGACACGGACAGACCGGACACGGACGGACCGGAAGGACAGCGGAGGACAAACCGGACGGAAGGACACGACGCACGGACGGAAGGACACGGCCGGAAGGACACACCAAGGCACGACAGGACGGGAGACAGGACGACGAGTCGGCACGAAACAAGCGAGGCGACACGGAAAGGAGACACGGCGGCAGGAAGCAGACAGGAACGCACGGAAGGCAGGCACACCGACAGGAAAGGAGACACGCACGGCCGGACACGGACACGACACGGACACGGATGGACACGGACACGCGGAACGGACACGGACACGGAACACCGGACACGGAAACACGACACGGACACGGACACGGACACGACACGGACACGGACACGAACACGGACACGACACGGACACGGACACGGACACGGACACGAACGACAGGACACGGACACGGACACGGACACGACACAGACACGGACACGGACACGGACACGGAACGGACACGGACACGGACACGACACGGACACGGACACGGACACGAACGACACGGAACGGACACGACACGGACGGACAGGACACGGACACGACACGGACACGGAGACACGACACGGACACGGACAGACACGGACAGACACAACGACACGGACACGGACACACACACACACACACACACACACACACACACACAACACACACACACAGGACACGACACGGACAGGACACGGACACGGACACGGACACGAACGGACACACACGGACACACACACACGCACGGCACGGCACGGCACGGACACGGACACGGACACGGACACGGACACGGACACAAGGACACGGACACGCACGGAACGACACGGACACGGACACGGACACGGACACGACACGACACGACACGGACACGGACACGACACGGACACGACACGGACACGACACGGACACGACACGGACACGGACACGGAACGACACGGACACGGACACAACACGGCACGGCACGACACGGCACGGACACGGCACGGACACGGCACGGACACGGACACGGACAGGCACGGACCGGACGGCACGGACACGACACGGACACGGCACGACACGGACGACAGAACACGGACATGGACACGCGACCACGGCACATCACACGGACACGGACACGAACGGACACGGACACGACACGGACACGGACAGGACACGACACGGACACGGAACACAGGACACGCGCACGGACAGAAAAGCACGGACAAACGGACACGGACAAAATGGACACGGACAGCACGATAGACGGACATCCACGGACCAACACCACACGGACACGGACACGGACACGACACGGACAGGACACGGACAGCACGACGGCAGAACACACGGCAGACAACGAAGAGACACGGACACGGACACGGACACGGAAATGGACACGGAACGGACACACACGGACAGGACACGACACGACAGACACGGACAGACACGGACACGGACACGACACGGAACGACACGGACACGGACACGGACAGGACACGGACACGGACACGGACAGGACACGGACAGGACACGGACACGAACGGACACACACGGACACGGACACGACACGGACACGGGACACGGACACGGACACGGTCACGGACACGGTCACGAACACGGACACGGAC
>JARFJB010001997.1:5000-95000 GCA_036346205.1 Vesta saturnalis
TATGTCTATTCAAAACCATTACTGTTGAAGGAGCTTTCAATAAAGAAAGAATTAGAAAATTAGAACTTTTTATAAAATATTTTTTTTGTTTTAATGGGTAAAATTATAAATCTAAATTTGATAGCACTTACAGTTATCTTCCAGTAAATTTTGAGAAATTTTAAAGATGTTGCAATTTTGCAAATTTGAAAATTAAAATAAAATAACCCAAATATAACAGTTTGGAAAAAAAATTAAAATATAAAATTAACTTTCAAAATAAAAGAATAAATAAAACAAAATTTTAAAAAACAATTTAAAATTTTGATTTATTTTAAATTTAATTCTTTAAAATATACTTCAAAAACTTACATTTTAAAAAAAAACCCCATTAAATTAAACGGATTTTTAAAAATTGAAGTTTTAAAATAAAAAGAAATGTAAAGTTTTTGTTTTTTAATTTTAAAATTTCTCCTAAAAGCCTTGAAAACATTTCATTTTTTCCCCAAAGGAAAAAACCCCATTCTTAAAATTCTCCACTTTGTTGAAAAAATTTTAAAATTGAAAGGGTGTAAATGGTTAGTTTTAGTTGTTTCATTTTTTAAAAAGACCTCTAAAAAAACTAAAACCTTCATTTTTTTAAAGGAATAACCATTTTTTTAGCATGAACAACTTATTTTTGGTATAAATTTTATAACAGATTGAAGGGACAATGGAGTCCCCTTGCCTTTATACTAATTTTAATGGAAAAAGAAACATTAACTTCAAAATAACCCAAAAACCTTCAGTTTGGTATAATTGTAGATGACACATTTGTTATTTGGAGACATGGAGAAGAAGCACTGCATGAGTTTTTGGTTTTTAAAATGGTATAATCCTAGTATTCAGTTTACCATGGAAAAAGAAACTAATGGAAGTTTACCATTTTTGACATATTAATATTAAAAATAATAATTCACTATCTTTTAAGGTTTACAGAAGCCGATACCTTCATAAATTATCCAACCACCATCCACGTCAAAAATTAGTGTAATTAAATCTTTAGTAGATCGAGCAAAACGAATTTGTGACCCTGAATTTTTGAATGATGAATATAAATATTTAAAAAATCCTTCAAGATAATGGATATTCATTTACAGATATTAATAATGTTATTACACCTTCTAGGCGTAACCTTAAAGAAAACCAGTTCTTAATGTTGGTACTGCTTTTCTTCCTTTTATAGCTAATGTTACAAATGAAAAAAATCCTAATTAAATATGGCATTAGGACTAAAACCTACAAGAAAAATTAAAGAACATTTAAGATCACCTAAAGATGTGTCAAACCCTTTATCATCTTCCGGAGTGTAAGTTATCTTGTTCATGTGGAAAAGTATACATCGGAACCACAAAACGTAGTTTGATACAAGACGCAAAGAACATATGAGATTTTGTAGATTGGGTCAACCAGAGAGTCTTGGCTGACCATGCCCTGAATAATTAAATCATGACATTCAATTTGACAATATGGAAATATTGTCAAGACAAACTCATTATTATGTTCGTTTGCAACGTGAAGCTATTGAAATATATAAACACCCGAATAATTTTAATAGACAAGAAGAAAATCTCCGTTTAAATAGGTTTTGGCATCTTATAATTAAAAAAAAGCATAATGATACGCCTTATTGATTTTAATTTTACTTTTGGTATGTCTAGGTTTTTGCTGTTTTTCCTAGACCTTGAAGCAAATGCTTTACCAATTATATGTTAAATTACCACAGCACTATAATTTAACATAAGTAGTTGAAATTAAATTAAAATTAAAATTACAAAGAACGTTCTGCATTGTGCTTTTCATTGTTAATAACACTTCCAATTATTGATAAAGATATCTGTTAGATTTAACTGGGTTTTTTATTTGATGTAATGTTTGATTTGTGAATGCTTCTATCATTTTCAAATTGAAGTTTTTCACAACTTTACACTTACATCATAACTCGATTAAATTTTGTTAAATGTATTTTTGGCTGACAAATTTCATTGTTAGCTTTCGTCGTAGAGAGTGTTCTGGTTTGTCATCTTTGAGGCAGTTTAACAATATTTAATTTTATGACCTAGTTATTCTTTACTAAAAATTTTATAGTTATAGTTTAGATTGTATAATTTAAAGTACACCATTAAAAAACCCCAAAAAAGATAAGTATTTTATTAGGAACTACCTGTTTCTTCAAATCTCTGTAAAAGATTTAGAGACGCCTCAGGTAGCGGCTTTTTTTCAGCATCGGGGGGATATCTTGCTGCATAAATTATACTTGCCAGTAAGAAATTTTTTTGACATTTTCCAAGAATAAAAGTCATTAAAATGATTTCTTGAATATTTAGAGTTCTCTTCAACACTTTAAATAAATTAAAACACAAATTAGGTTTAAACTGAATAGAACCAATTGTTACAAACAATTTTTCTTTTTTCAACGGAATATTGTCATGGCACTATTGTTTTTTAATTGCGAGTTTACACATTAATTCCAAATAATCTTTGTCATTTGATCAGCAACCAATTTAAATTTACAAAAAGACGTAGAAAATGGAAAAGTTAATTTGAACATAATCAAATTGAGTACTTCAAAAATTTTACTAAGGACTGATTTAAATTTGCCCAGAAGCAAGAGTGTTATGATTTAATTTCGTTCAAAAAAGTCTGTTAAATTTAAAATAATTCACTAAATCAATTTATGATTGTTATATTAACCTTATATTTTCAACCTTTTTGTATTGCATTCGGAATTTCACAAATACACTGAAAATATTTTGAAGATTATTAATTTTAGGTATAAGGCATGCTTGGTGAAAAAGAAGGAATATCAAACGAGGCATCGAATGACATTAACAGCCTGGGCGGGGTGGTGCATTTAAAAAATAAAAAAAAAGTTTTATTTACAAACACGCCCTGTATATTATTTAAAAAATTCTGAAAATTAAGAAATTTCAAAATACTTATTGCAGGACCACAAACAATTTTCTGCCATTTTAAAATAAACAAAAGTCGCCTAACAAATCAGTGGCGGCGACCGCAAGTGGGATATATTTTTTTAAAACAATTGAATATCTCTCAAAGCAAAGGAGATAGACCCATACAATTTGGAATTAAATGAAAGCGTATTTTATAGGACTTCCAAACACGTAATAATATATAGGGTGTGCAATTTAAAAAAGTATAGGTTCAGTTTGCTCCAATAACATGAAACACCCGGTATGATCAAAAATATTTTTAAAATGTAGTGCCTATTGGTCCAAAAACCATTTCTCTAACTTATTTCGTCTTTATACAATCTTCCACCCCCTGCTCGTTTCGTTATCCTGTATACTGTATACATACTTATTGACATATTATTTAGACATATACTATAATAGAATATACCAAAATGCATTTGAAGTGTGCTTATATTGATTCTTAGTCAAGTGACGTTTCGTTTTTTACCGTCAAATGTGAAAATCAAGGTTAAAATAAAACCTAATGTCTCTTTCCATTGCTGATAATGACAATTATATATTACGCTCATCAGATCTTTATTAATTAAATCAATCTTTAAAACAATTTAGTTTCTAACACAACATAAAGGCAAAGTATCTGAAACTGAACTATCCATTAAAAATTCCTACAGTTAATTGTTTTTCAGATACTAAATTACTTTGAAGCTTTTTTGTTGTCCTATGAAAAACTTTTCTAGAATTGAATTATATTTAAAAGAAGTCTCTACATGTTTTAAAGTATTGTTTAGGGCTTATTTATATGTAAATAAACCTTATTTAAAATTCAAGTATATTTGGAGGTTTCTATACCTTTTTTTATAAAGGTAATAGTTTTTCAGATATTCACAAAAGGGTCTTTAGATAGTTTATTAGAGCTTTTAGAAAGAACATTTTTACTGTTTTAGCAAAAGCCACTTAACGAGACTTTTAAAACTGAATCACCTTTAAAGAAATGTCTAAACATTTGACTCCAAAATTGTAGTATAGATACCTCCCGTCTAACTCACTCTATAGTGTTGCCATATCTCAAGGTCATTGCAACCTAATGCGACATGTGAAGATCAAGTCCACGTCCTTGTTTAAAGTCTATCAAGTTTATCGACTTAGCTAAGAAACAAACCCAAAGATCATTGACCTCCTCAAGGCCACCAAATTAGCCATAAACAAACTCACAAGGATGTTGGGTACCTTTGAGAAGTTATCAAATGCGGAGTACATTGACCTCTTCACCGACACCCGGGGGGGGGGGGATATCTAAAAACAAACCCACTAGCTATGACTGATTAGTCTCTTCAAGCTTAATTAAATATAGAACCAATTCCCAGAAAGGAGGTTACGCCTTCGCAGTTCCTTCAAGCCCATTATCCTAACTAATAAATAAACCAGATTCGTCTCCCGTTTATCTTTTCAAGACCATTAACTTAGCCTAGAAACAAGCCTACTGTTCCAGCTAGACGCAAACCCACTATCCTCGACTCATCGACGTCTTCAACACTCTAAAAACAGAACCAATTTTTGGAAACGCGGTTATCCAAAAATTCCTAAAGATGAGACCGGATGCATGACTGATTTATCTTTTTAAGGTCATCGACTTAGTCTAGAAACAAAAGCAATGTTCTAATTAAGACCCAAACCAGATGTATGATTCATTTATCTCTTCCAGGTCATTGTGTTATTGACTAAAGTGCAAACTAGATCAATAACTTATCGATCTCTTTAAGTGTCCCCTTGGCCAAGCTGGTTGCAAGTGCTGTCTGTCCCCCTTATGTCTTGATAAAGAAGTTAAAAATGTACGTACAGGTGCTTGAAACAGAGAAAACTGAATTTTCTGTAAATTCGTTGTTATAATGTATAAGGTACCTTATATCATTGCGTTCGGTGACAGAAATCAAATATTATTCACAAGCGAGCTAAAGTAATCACAAGTGAGTAAATTTGATAGCTGTCAGTTGTAATTAAAAATGTGCAGTTTTGTGTTGATAATACTATTTTTTATTCAAAATTAATATAAACAACAAACATTTTTTGCCTTGAACACCTTAAACAATTATTTCATCTCTAATTCTTATGAATGTTAAATTAATAGTGCAGTTAGTGTGATTGAAATAGACTCCATTATCAGCACTAAAACATGTTTTCTTGTTATGTGCCACCATCGTCATGGTTTATTGAACTTATAGAAGTGTTACTCCCATCTCCAACACTAACTTTATTTTATGTAGGGAATCCCCTACATATCCCTCAACGAGACTGTCATTCTTCCAATCACCAAAACGTTTCAAAACTCTCATATGGGCACCACAGTCGACCAACAAAGTAGCAGCGATCTACGAAGTATATGTCCTGAATACATTTGGGGGTCCGCCAACTTAAGAAATGTTGCTATCGATCCTGACATCTTTCCAAAGCTGTTAATCCCAACGGGTTGCACCGTACACTTTCCACTTCGGTAAGATAGAAATAGCCTGGTTTTGTTGACTTTCTTTGTGCGCAAATTAATATATTTGCGATGTAAATTAATAGGATTAATTCCAAATAAATTAAGAAAAATTGTGAAGACCTTTTCTTATGAGTTTTTAAGTAAGGAATATTGATCCTCTATATCATTCATACACATTTTTACATCGCACCTACGGGTACCAGCGATTCCGACAACAACCTACACAAAAAATGCAATAACTCGTTGACATACGTCAAAATTATGTGTACTTTGATGAATAAAGACGTGGCATCAGGTACGTTAGGAAGAAACTTGTAGAAAAAATCAATGATTTTTGTCTTGTATCCAACGTGTTGTTTCAACTTGTGGTACTTCCCTGTGCTCACGTTCTCATGTACATTTAGCATAGCTTTCATCATTGTGTACTGCGCCCAAAGAGATGACTACTTGTATTTTCGTGACTATAAAATAGAATGTATTAACGCTAACGTAGTAGATAACTTACTTTTTGAACAAAATATGCCAATAAAATCTCTTCTGTGTTAACTCGGAATGGGACAAGTGGCCGCCGCCTACTGGCCGCTGCCGAATGGCCGCAGCCAACTGGCCGCCGGAACAACTGGCCGCTGGGACAACTGGCCGCTGGGAGAACTGGCGCCGAGACAAGTAACCGCCGGGACAAGTGGCCGTCGCGTCGCTGTAAGTAGGTACAACTTGACCTCAAATAAATAAATGGCTAATTTCATTTATTGAAAACAAACAAACTGATAGTGAAGTAATAACTCTAATAAAATACAAAGTGGATAAATCTACAATATTCGATTATAGGAAGTTGCTTGAAAATCTTCACAAATAAGTAGTTTGGGATCGGTATGCCATTATTCTAGAATGTTAATGGCATGTTTATTGTCGTTGACTAATTTCTAAAGGGCAAATTCCGTTCTTTGTTAAATTTTCACAAATTTCCCCACTAATTAAGGTTAACTCTAATAAAATACAAAGTGGAGAAATCTACAATATTCGATTATAAGCAGTCGGCGGCCAGTTGTTTCGGTGGCCAGTTGTCCCGTCGGCCACTTGTCTCGCGGTCAGTTAGCCGCGGCCAGTTGGCGCCGGCCAGTTGGCGGCGGCCAGTTGTCCTAGACGGGTGTTAACTTCCAAGCAATTCTCTGCCTTTCACTTTATGAACAGATCGTACTCTTCCGCGTAAATATGTTTGGACTGTACCCTAGTCAAACTGAAGACGGCCGTTTCTGGCCTCTCGTCGAATGTGTTCCGGTACAAAATTCATTTTTATTAATTTCGTGTAAATCAATGAATATTGTGAAACAAACAATGAACTTATTCATTCATAACAAAAACTTATAATAATTTAATATTAGTCAAGTTGTTTTGGTATGTGTGAATCCTTGCGATATTGCAGGCTCACATTCCATTAATATAAGTAATTTGATTGTAATCTCATTATATTTAGAATTGACATCAGTTCTACATACCTAAAGACAAAATTTGCATCGATTGGGGCTTGAACCTTGATGGCGCAGTTGGTTAGCGCGGTATTCTAGCAAAGTACAGGTCGTAGGTTCAAATCCTACTCGAGGTAAACTTTTGAGTTATGTATTTAATAAAATTAATAATAATTTTTAATTAAACAATGAATTGTTTATTTCATAACTATAATAACCGTTGGTAAACTACGAAAAATGATACATACGACGATATAATTTTTATAGTCAAATATCAGGTGTTTGAGTGCAATTAGTTTCTGCGATGCACGTATAAGATAAAACGTCGTATATCACACGTGAGCGAAATTCTATTATGAGAAGGGTCCCACTCGCATGCCAACCCACGCTCATATTGGAAAAGAGATGCTAATCAAGCAAAACACTGAATACCCGTGCAGTTTAAAAAAAAATAGGTTACCTATGTTTTTTATATGCGTCAACCTCAAATATGTACATTGAGAATATGTATTGGTATATAATTCAAAACATTGTGCCAATCCTATTTTGCTAATTCTGTATCACAGAGTTTACATTACTGTTCTGTTTTGGAGTGAAAATAGTACGATAATAATGCATAACGCAAACTTTATTTTACAGTTTTTCGCGCATTTCGATTTATGGCATTGGCTACCCTGGATTTCGAGGTTTTCCATACAGCTGTTAGCCCGTGCGAAAAATTGTCAATTTCTATCAATTTCTAATGTCAGTTTACTATCAGTGTAGCCAACATACAAAAATTCAATCTGACAATAATGCAAATTAGCAAAATGCAATTTCTAAAATTGTTTTATAACAATCAGAATTAGAAAAAATTTTATGAAACACACGTTTCATAATGTGTATTGCCGTACTCGTGCTTTAGACAACACGAAACGCTTCGCGTCTCGTGTTACCAACTTGCACTCGCCCGGAAATACTAACATTATGATACTTGTATTTTAATATACTATTATTGAGTACACCAAAAAATTTATTGTGTAAACCTGGTGTGTAAAATTTATATTTGTGCAAATGTAATTAGTGGATACAGTGAAATTTCACCCAAAAATAAAAATAATATAAAATTTGAATTAAAATAAAAACATTTAATTATTTTTAAAAAAGGCTTATACACTTTTTTGAGTAAGGGAAGTCAACATTGATTAACCTGGATATCATTTGAACAGAATTGTCGTTGTAGGTGATAATTGCTAATCCTTTGCAAGTATATTCTGACCATTGGAGTATTTTATCTTCTCCAAGAATTGTTATTTTAAGCAAATTCGAGCAAGTGTCTTTTAAAAAAAAAATTAATGACTCAAAAAAACTTATGAACGTTTCTATTATTTCAAAGGAATCTGCAATATTTGATAACATGCAGGTGAAAAGTTTTATACTTCTGCTTCAAATGGCTTTGGAAATAATTTTGTCCTAGGTATATTTGACGAACACTGCCTTCTTTTAAATAAATATTTTTTGGATTAAATTTTGGAATGACTCAATAACTACTCAGTTAATTAGCTTAATTGTTATTAGACCTGTCATATTAGGCGTTTGAACATAACAAATGGTAGGCATTTTAATTCCAACCATTTCATTACAAGGATAATTGTTCTACATAGTGTCTTATATTTTTACAGTCAAAGAGCCAATTACAGAATTTGGTGTTCTAGGACTGAGGTTCAGTTGTACAATAGTAGGTTAACACATTTAATCCATGATCACGGTACTCAAGGAAAAAAGGGTATGGTATAATTTACACACAAAATTCAATTATTGAATTACTTACTTACTCTTAAATAAGTAGATCTAATAAGAAATAAGTAAATTAAAACAGGATGTTATGTATTACATTAGTACAAGATCTATCACTGTTAACATGATAGTATAAAAATGAACTCATGAATCGTTCATAATTGAATATTTGCTTGTAATTTGTTCTGCATCTCTATATCTGACCGGTGTGTAAAATAATTTTTCAAAATTATTTTCAGAAAACAAGCATTTGGTACCGCCTTTAACATGTTCCTAAAATAGTTGACGAAATAATATATTCATAATATGTTCCAATAAAAACCTCTGCTTCTATTAATAAATCAGTGCAAGTTTTTTGACCTTATTTTGTTTAAACAAATTTTTAGTGTGAAATCCTCCGATAAAATGTGCCAATTGGGTTGGTGTCTATAGTTTCCGACAAAGCAATTTTATACTTTTGGTTATGGACTCCAGGATGAATAAAAATTGATGAATTCATTCAAAAATGTTTTATCTGCATATATTTTCACGTAAAAAATATTAATATATAGTATAAAATATAATAATAATGTAATACAAAATCCGGGTATTATACTCTGTTCCATCTTATTTTGCATTAGAGTAGGCCATGGTATTTTTTTCTGTAGTGGTATTACCATTTGTCAAAATGAAAAGAAGTCAATTTGACGTCGTCATGCTGTGTTGCGTACTTAAGCAACGTATATGATGATCAAGTCTCATGTTGAATTAATAAATAATAATTTTTGAGAAAAGTCATAACAAACAGTACAATGTGCAACGGCGGAAAGTAATGGAAATCTTATCGTAATGGTGTCCAATATATTTCAAGTACATAAGAACTTAAATCAGTGCGCGAATTAACCCTTCAGTGATAACATGAAATCTTGCTACACGAGTGAGAACGTCGGCATGATAGACCGGTAGATTTGTCGACCCCATAAATCGTTCTCTAAGTATATTTAAACATTGAAAATAGACAATATTAAAGAAAATACGATATCAACACTTCATTCATATAGGTAAATACAACGTTCAAGGCAATAATCGAAAATAAATGGTGACTCTATGTAGTCGAAAAACTATTCTTTGTATATTTTAGCAAAAAAATATATCTAAAAATAAAAATAACTAAACTCTAGCAAACATGGCAAGAATTGCAAATTTTTCTAATCCGTGTCCATTTCATGTTTATCAATACAATCGTCACAAATCATTATGCAATTCTCTAAGCACATACATTTTCCGCGTTTCTTGCAATTATATTTAGTTTTTCGGGTTTCTTTCTTTGATGAACAGGAACATTGTTTCTCTTTTCTGGACCATTTTCCTCAGGCATACTTAGAAGCTTTCTTGTTCTAAGTCGCATTAATTTTGGAAGACGTTTGTTAAACGCTCTTCTTCGCAAATGTTCCTCCAAAAAAGAAATCGCTAATTCTTCTACAAACTGACTGCGAGCCGTTTTGGGAGAATTATTATTTGCAAGGAAAATAACATAAGCATTTATGGCCGCGACATTTAGAACACTATAAAAAACTACCATAGGCTGCCTTCTTGTTTCTCAGGCTATATTATAACTAGCACAAATTTTATCGACTACATCCAACCCACCTTTTGTAGAATTGTATAGCATTATTATTTCAGGTTTTCCAGTTTGTGGATCCATGCAATCATCATGATGGAGGGTTGATAACAGTAAGACATTTTTGTTTCGTTTAGGGGTAAACGATATCAACGTACAATTTTTCTGAAATCCAAACATAGACGAAGAAATTGGACGTTTTTCTTGGACAAACTCGTTTGGCAATTGACGTTTGTTTTTTCTTAAGAGTTCCGACCACTGTTAGTTTATGATTCTTGAGCAAAGGGTCTGCCAGTTATTTACTGGTAAACCAATTGTCAATAGTCAAGTTCCTTTTTGGGCCTGAAATTGGTTTGCATAATCTTTCTATTACAGCGAATGGACTGTTATATACATTATATGGTCCATTTGTCCAACGTGCAACTCCATATTGGAGGTGTAAAACATTTTTGCATCAGTAAGGGCAAAAATCTTGATTCCATATTTATTGGGATTGCTGCGGTGACATACTCTGACATAGAATAATGTTTTTGGCAATTCGAATTAAACCTATCAAATAAATTCCTAATAGGACATAACATCGACTTTTTTTGTTTCAAGTGACTGGATCGTCGAATTTAATATATCTAATTAAAAATCTAAATCTTTGTAGTGACATGGTTAGACGAAACATTTTCGATTACTGTACCGTTTTTTTCCACAGATCAGATACATTCAGGTGATTCGTTTTTCTTACGCTTGACAAATACAGCAAGCCTAATAGAGGTTTTATTTCAATTTTGTCAGTGAGGCCCGTACTTCTGTTTCAATCTGGGTAGCTTCCGACTGTGATGAACTTATTAGTATTTTCAACAATAACATTCAAAATATGGTCATCCATAAAGCACTTTCAAATGTCTATAGGGGTTTTTAGGTTTTTAGCTTCGCCTTTTACTCCTAGTAAATAAGTGATTATGTTCTCTAAACGAGTTCTAACGTTTCTTGAGGGATGATATTTGTTCCACTTTGTTGTAGCATCTTTCGCAATGAAAAAAGGTTCACCAGTGAAGTATTTGTTGGAAGTAATAGTATGATCTTCCTCAGCATCTGAGAGATCTTGTTCTGAAGCCGGGTATTCGTCAAGTATTTCAACGCCTGTTTCATCCTCATCTTCAGAGCCAACGTATTCGGTAACGTATGGATTAATTTCCTTTATTAATTGTAATAATTCAGCCTGGTTACTTTCGTGGAACATTTTCCTAAAGAAAAAAGAATATTTTAAACGTAAATAATACAAAAAAATGAACTGTCAACTTACCAACTTCGAAGAATATTTTATTACGCGAGTTATAACGTTGGTCTTGTACACCGCAATAGGGTATAATTTAGCAACACGCGCACCCTTTGACCGAATATTGCATACTAAAGTCACGGCAAAATCTTTTCCGTTGTGGGTGTGAAATTGAGAGAGACAAACTTAACATACCAACTTCCATAATAACCCTGATAATTACAAATGATATATCTATGTTAGTGGAATACACGTTGTTGGGTTGTTAGAACTGCCGAATAAATTACAATGTTGTCAGCTCTTCTCTTTACACATAACTTCTAATTTTGACGTTTTCCACATTTTGAGATTTTCGATTCGTGTGGCTTGCATTGTTCAAAATGTTACAATTGCTTAATCATCGCAAAATGATCTAAGAACTGTTAAAAGTATTGTTACTTAGTTGAGAACGAGTATTTCCATCAAAAACTAATTTTCAAAATAAATGTAAACACTATAACATAAGTATTATGTTGACGTCGAATTTCATACGTTTGGCAACAATGTCAAGAGCTGACGGTTATCTCCACATTGGAAAAGAGTTTGCCGCGACTATAATGTCGCTTGACACGTTACAGAAAGGTACTATGACGCTTACCCCAT
Source organism: Vesta saturnalis (assembly GCA_036346205.1). Taxonomy (NCBI): domain Eukaryota; kingdom Metazoa; phylum Arthropoda; class Insecta; order Coleoptera; family Lampyridae; genus Vesta; species Vesta saturnalis. The sequence goes on from JARFJB010001997.1 coordinate 17,188, forward strand.
CACAGATGTGCCCGGCTCATAAGGAAACACATTGACTCGGTCTGTGAGTCCGAGCGTTACCACTAGAAGGTTAAGTATGTGCTTGATTTTAGGTTTCACCGCAAACTATCCAAAATATCATTACGGCACGACAGTTCCCGAGATGTAGCCGGCGTTCGTTTTTAATTGGTCACCCGGTACTTAGCTAACAATTGTATCGAAATCATTTATATGCCATAATTTGGTGCTAATTTGGTGCTACTTTGCTACCCTAATCTGAAATTTGTTGCTCGTATTTTTTATATTTTTGGGCCTAAAGTTTATGAAAATCAGAAAAGCATACTAATAGGATTATTGATATATTATAATTTGGTGCCCTTTTTTTACCCTAATATAAAATTTATTGTTCGTATCTTTCATAAAATGTTTGGGCTAAAACATTATGGAAATCACGAAAACCTTATAACAAAGCGTGGTATCAGGATGATTAATATCCCATAATTTGGTGCTAATTCGATGATACTTCGTTACCCTGAAACGAAATTTGTTGCTCGTATTTTTCATAACATTTTTGGGATAAAACGTTAAGGAAATCACGAAAACCTAATAACTAAGTAGAGAATCAGGACGATTTTGTACCGTAATTTGGTGTTAATTTGGTATTACTTTGTTACCTAAAATGAAATTTCTTGCTCATAATTTTCATAAAATTCTTAGGCAAAAACATTATGAAAATCATGAAAACCTTATAACAAAACGTAGTATCAGGATGATTGATATATTATAATTTGGTGTTACTTTGCTACCCTAAACTGAAATTTGTTGCTGCTACATTTTATATTTTTGGGCATAAAGTGTATGAAAATCAGAAAAACCCTATAACGAAGCATGCTAACAGGATCATTGACATATTATAATTTGGTGCCCTTTTGCTATCCTAACATACAATTTGTTGCTCGTATCTTTCATAAAATTCTTGGGGTAAAACATTATCGAAATGACGAAACTCTTATAACAAAGCATGGTGTCAGGATCATTGATATGATATAATTTGATGCTACTTTGCTACCCTGGATTAAAATGAGTTGCACGTATTTTTCATAAAATGTTTTGGGCTAAAACGTTATGGAAATCACGAAAACCTTATAACAAAGCATGGTATCAGGATGATTAATATACCACAAATTGGTGCTATTTGGTTTTATTTTGCTAACCTAAAATGAAACTTGTTACTCGTATACTTCATACATTTTTTGGGCTAAAACGGTATGAAAATCATGAAAACCTTATAACAAATGATGGTATCAGAATCATTGGTACATTCTAATTTGATGCTACTCGTATTTATTATAAAATCTTTTAGCTAAAACGTTATGGAAATCACGAAAACAAAGCATGGTATCACGATGATCGATATACCATAATTTGATGCTAATTTGGTGCAACTTTTGAACTGTAAAATGGTATTTGATGGTCGCATTTTTACTTAAATTTTTGGGCCAAGACGTTATGGTAATCGCGAAAATCTAATAACAAAGCTTGGTATCAGGATAAATAATATACAATGGTTTGGTGTAAATTTGGTGCTAATCTTTAACCTCAAAATGGTATTTGATGCTAGCGTTTTTGATAATTTTTTTGAGCTAAAACGTTATGAAAATCAGGAATACCTTATAACAGAGCATCGTATCGTGATAAATGATATAATTTAGTGGTAAACTACGCTCGCATTTTTTGCATTTAGGCTTTATTAACAAAGTTTTTAAGTTAGAGATTTTAGTGAGTTTTCGTTTATTATTAGGTTGTCCCATTTTCGTATGTTTTACGGGGTATCTCGCTTATTTTTTAGGTTAGAACCTTTCGGTTTTCGCCGCGACACCATGCTACTTTTTAATGGCACCAAAGATGCACTAATCAAATTTGCCATAGCCACCTTAGTCTTTGTGCTACAGGGTGGTTTTGGAAAAATTGCATTTTCAATCATCTCCTGTAACTTTGTTATTGTCAGACATATTAAAAAACTAAAAACTGATATTTGTAGATTTTTTTACGTAGAATCCAGTGGCGTACTCAGATTTTCTTTAGTGGTCACAGTTTTTGAGATATTGACAAAACCTACTTTTTTTTTTATGGGACACGCTATATATTTTTTTAAAATCTTTTTCGCCTTGCCAATAGCTTTTCTAAAATATAGCATAGTCTATATTTATTTTATAAATAACGTGACAAAATGATTTTTTCTATAATTTACAATGATAAAAAACAAAATAATTAATTAATCACAAATATTGTTCAAATTGCAGACCATTATGTCTCTTACAAGTTTCACAAAGTTTATAAATTCTTTTAATAGCATTTTGCAAAATAAATTATTATCTTCGTAATTCTGCAAAAGCATTTTCCGTTGCAATTTTTAATTGTTGCATGTTGGCATATTGCCTTGAATAAATTTTATTCTTTAAATACCCCACAAAAAATCCAAAACCGAGAGATCCGGTGATCGTGGTGGCCATCGAACAGGTCCATTTGTTTCAATCCATCTCCTGGGAAAACGCTCATTTAGCCAGTTTTGTATTATCCTAGCATTGTCGGCTGGAGCCCCATCCTGCTGGATGAATATATCGTCCAGTTGAACCAGTGGAATATCTTCTAAAATGTTCATAGTTTTTTCTAGTAGAATTTGTAAGTACCCATTAGAGTTTAGGTTCTCTTCATAAATCTTGTAAACTATTTTTCGGTTAAAAATAGAGCAGGAGACATTAAATCCGAACCTGCCTTGACGCTCTCTAGGAAAAATCACGTGGGTGTTTTTCTTGACTCCAAAACCGCGAGTTGTGTCTATTAAGAATTCCCGAACTTGTGAAATGTGCTTCGTCTGACCAAATTATTTTTTTTTCAAAATTATTGTCCTGAGTTTTCATATTTATAAAGCAATTGCAGAACTCCAATCTACGTTGAGCATCACCAGGGTGCAGATGATGAACAAGTTTATACTTGTAGGGTTTGAATTTATGTTTTTTAAAAATCCTTTGCACTGTTGTTTTAGACACACCGGTCTCTTCATCTATTTTCCTGCACGAGGTTTCAGGAGTGGCTTGAACAACTGCTAAAACGTTGATCTCTGATTCCTCGTTCTCTTTGTTGTAAACTCGGGGTCGAGGTTTGTCAAAACATCAATGTTGGCAAAGTTTAAATTTTAATTTTTGCAATATTCTTCTGTCGGGTTGTCTTCTTTCGGGATATCTATATGACAAAATAGGTATATAAAATAAATACAAATTCTAAAGTAAAGATTAACTGACCTGTTCAGATAGAGTTCTAAGGCCTGGTCTGCGTTTTCATTAGATAATATGAAGCAGGTATTCATATCGTATTTCTCAAAGTTTTCAAATTTTTGGTTTCGAGCCATATTAAAAAATAATTAAACAATAACAACAAGAATAAGAACGATAACAATAAACTATAACAACGAATAACAATAAATATAAGCACTAAATTTGGGAAAATGTAACCAGGAATAATTTGAGAAAAGCAGAAACTTCAAAAATCAAATACCTAAGTAATGGCAGAACGTTAATTATTTTGTTTTTTGCGTTACCATGGTTACCCACGGCTATCCACTATTATCAATGTAAATTATAGAAAAAAATCATTTTGTCACGTTATTTATAAAAATAAATACAGACTATGCTATATTTTTGAAAAGCTCTTGGCAAGGGGAAAAAGATTTAAAAAAAATATATAGGGTGTCCCATAAAAAAAAAGTAGGTTATGCCAATATCTCAAAAACTGTGACCTCTAAAGAAAATCTGATTGTACGTAAAAAAATCTACAAATATCAGTTTTTACTTTTTTAATATGTCTGACAATAACAGAGTTACAGGGGATGACTGAAAATGCAATTTTTCCAAAATCACTTTGTAGCACAAAAACTAAGATGGCTATGGGAAATTTGATTAGCGCATCTTTGGATTCATTAAAAAATAGCAGGGTGTCGCGAAAACCGCAAGGTTCTAACCTAAAAAATAAGCGAGATACCACGTAAAACATACGAAAATGGGACAACCTGTACATGAAAAACGACAATTGCAATGCAGGTATCTCGTTATCTACAACAAGGTTTTATGTCCAACAAAAACGATTTTAGTTCTTAAAAACAGGGAGGAGGTCCATGTTGAACCATGCATTAATAAAGATTCATTAATTAATAAAAGTTATTAATCATTGATTTTATGTGTATTAACTATACTTAGATTAATAAACGGTCGGCGGAAAAGAAAACTTAATCTTGAATGGAAAGTACTACATTTTCCAGACTTTTTTAAAATTTTGCCCAACATAGATATGGTGGGATTATTTAGACAGCGGCATTGTATATCGTCATTACTGCAGTTCAACAACAGTTATTTGTAGAAGGTGCAGGTATTGAAAGTATGAGAGTTTGTTAATCATTATTTACAAACATATTTAAAATACTTCTAAAGGAATTGCGGAACACAAGTATGATTATTTTAAAAGGTGCTAATTATATACTACTGTTGCTGTATTGTATTGTATTATTATAGACACGTAGTCAGTGCACATGATTTATGAAAATATTGCTTTGTATTTATGGCCCAAGCGGCACCTTTATGACAAATTTAAAGACATACAATAAACCTTTACTTCGAAAATTTACACCATTTAAATATACGAATAACATTTATATTGTGGTCATCATTTCTGGAGATGATCTTATTTCAAACCAAATTCACAGTTCTGGGAAACATTTTCATGTATCAAAAATATTCACAATAAGTGAACAAAATAAAATAAATGGAAACGATATTTTTTCTGATTAAATCATTTAATTACCGGTACTTGGCAACAGTGAAACCATGTAATCTATTGCAAGAGTGCTGTATACACCCAGCAGAGAAAGCACATTGGCGTTATGATCAAATTTAATTTGTTAAGTGATAACTTTAAAAATAGTTGTTTTGAAATAAATAAATAATGTTATAGCGTATAAAAATTGTTAGTTTATTTATACACTACAAACCGAAAAATAGAATATTCTACAAATATAAACATCCGTTGATACTCTGTACATTTTTCCCTTGCTTTTATGCACTTACGGTAATAATAATGTCTTAATTTTTATTAACAGTACTAATGAAGCTGCAGATGAACAACAAATCTTTACCTTCCAACCTACATATGTAGATATAGACGGTTATGCAATCGACTTTTTTTTCACTATCGCTAAATCAACTTATTTTACAAGTTTTGACCAAGTTTCGCCATGATCGGCTATCATGCCTGGATGTCTGTGTGTCCGTGTGCAGGTAAGTTAGTATCCACGATAACTCCAGAAAGAAAATACCTACGTACTTAAAATTTTGTATTTAAGCTTGTCTTCATTTGGCATAGAGCTGATTAGATTTTGGGAGAAATCCAGCGGCGGTGAGGGGGGGTTTATTAGGAGCAGTTTTTGGTTTTTAGCAAATATTTCTAAAACAGCTCCATATTTCAAACATAAAAATACCTAGATATAGACCATAAACATATAGATTAATTATATTCTATGAAATGTTTTGATATGACGAATACTTTAGCGACAAAAATTCCTAAGGTAGGATATGTCTTAGTTCAATTTTTTTCATTATCTGAATAGCGATTAATTTTATAAGAAAAAGTGTAGACGTATTGTAAGGTTATTTTGACGCACCGTGTATGTGCAGGATTTTGATAACGTATGTAACGTATTTTGAGTGCAGCAGAAGTGAGTTTGCGTGAAACGAATTTTTTGTGTGTATGCGTAATGTAGGTTGTGTAAATGATACGCCACTTGATTTATAATGAAGCCTTAGTTATCGTATGAAGGAATATTTGAACGTTATAGAAAGATTTTCGTGTTGAAAGCGTTAAATTTGGTTGAGAAATAATGTTTCTAGTAAATTTTTATTGATACGACACTGGTAAGACTACTGGTCCTTTGTTATTGTGTATGGAGGAATGTGAACTAAAAGAAATGGATGTCGACGTATGAATGAGTGAGTTTGTGGCATATTGATATTTTATTAATGTAAAGTAATGAAATGGATGCATATTTTTGTTTGTAGAAACTTTTGTTATGTTGTGCAATATTGGTAATTTCTTCGAGATTTTATAAATTTTACGTAAAATAAAGATGGCGGCGAGTGTTGTATAAGGGTAGCGTGATTGAGTACATATTGGACATTGTGACGCGATGTGGAAACTCACGAAATATTCAGTTATGATAAGTGAACTTTGATCTTAGCGTGAATTTATTGTGACGTGTTGGCAATATGGCGGACAGAAGGTATATAAGTGAGTGCCTAGATTGGAGGGAGAAGAGTTAAAAGTAGTAAGTAAAACTAGATGGTTAGAGGTTTTTGAGTACGGGTAGCGCGTGTGATAACCATCAGAATGGATAGTTGTTGGAGTTTCTTTGTGAAAATTATAGTTTAGCAAGGACCGTTTAGCCACCGCTTTAACTAAATCGTATAGACAATCACAAATAACTAGTGTAATACATCGTGAGTTGACGGAAAACATTAGTGATTTTCTTCAAGAAATAAAAAGTGCTTAGGCAGATTAGAAGTTAATACAGAAAATATTTTGTTATTGGTGTTCGATTGTTAGACGCGTGACCTAAGGTTATTATAAAGAGACCTGAGGTAACCATAAAAGTTTGTGAAATTTAGTTAAAATACTGGTGATCATTTTGACATTGAATGTGAGCAATAATTAGCAATACCACAGTGATTATATGACATCAAATAAGAACATTAATGTATATATATATATATATATATATATATATATATATATATATATATATATATATATATATATATATATATATATATATATATATAGTGTGTATGAAGTAACCATTATTTTATTGTGGTAAACGTTTTGAAGGGCAAACATTACAGTATATGGTGATGTGTTGTTAGGCTAAAGAGCCGGTATACTAGGATGCGAGTGAACAAACCATAGACATTGCGTTAGTGAGTACTCTAGATGAGTGCGTAGGGCGAATACGGCTACCTCTCGCGTTTGTGCTTAGTGCATCTAAGAATTTTTCAAAGGATTACCAGAAGCAGACCATATGGATTATAACTACAGCACCGAAAAAGGATTAATTAATGTGATAAGTAAGGATTAGATTTAAGAATTTTATTGAACCAAAACAAGTATGATTATCTTTTAAGTATACATTTTTTTTCTTTACTGTTATTGTTGCATTAACTATGGCTTATTCATTCAAAAGGTAATCGAAAGTAATTATTTTGTTGTGTTTAGTTTTAAGAAAGGGTAAATTTTTCGTAACGTATTTATGGGTGGCTTTTGTTAACCACGCTATTGCATATAATTAATATGCAGAATTTGTCAATATACATCCACTATTTATTTTACTTTGTCGTTTATCTGTGTCAATGATGTGCCTAACTGGTCACACTTTCTGAAAAGCGAAATTAATCTTTGCATATTTTCGAATTTAAGGATCGATTGGAAATTGTGTAATGAGCCAGATCGATCACAAAATTTCATTTTAGCTTTGAAATAGTAAAGCAGAACATTACTAACAAAGTACTTGCTTTTCGTTCACTTTTTAGCCCCCAGTTAATGTTTTATTTTTATGAATTGGAGTTTCTATTTGTACAGGGTGTACTCAGTAAGGTATAACGACCCGTGTATCACTAAATTTTCTCAAGTTTTAAACGACTTGTTTGGAAGTATGTTTGACTTTGAGAAGTTAGTGTATGAATTAACTTAGTAGGCTGCAATCCTGTCTTCCACAATCAGATAGGATTAATTTTCCGTCTCGCTCTAGGACGATTTATTTTAGCAAAATTTAAGATTGTGGTGGTGCCAAGAGACATATTTTCCGGACTGAGCTGTATAAGTTATAAATTTATGGTAAGTGTAAAGTGTTTACGTCCGATTGCGAAATCGTACATTCACTTTTGTATAACAAGTTAATTAACTGATTACTGACAAAAAGGTTCTTAACACAACCAAAAGGGCTCTAATTAGGGTGAAAATTCCATCTATAGGTTGTAAAAAGCCTCCGAAAAGAAGCCATAAAAAAGGGGTGAAAAATACGATCCCCCCGTGGGCATATAAAGAGGGTGAGTTCTCCCCAAAAATCCAAGATGGCGACGCCTACTTATAAGAAAAAAATTCCTTCATTAACCATAACATATTTATCATAAATAAACCAAATTACAACCCCCAATTAGAACTAAGAATATTTTGGAATCTGAAAATTAATGTTAATTGTGAAATTTTCGTTTTCATTAACAGTGCACAAATTTCTTCATGACGTATTGTTGCAGCTAAGGCATTATTATTGACATTCGAATTTGTGTTGCAGACATTGCCTCCTGATGGTACAGTTTTTGAAGAGGACCCTTTTTCTTGCCGTTTTGACGCAAGTTTGAACAAATGCATTCTTGGTTCTTCTTAATTTTGAGTGAGTTTCAGTATCAAATAAAGTACGTTACGTTATTCGTCCGGTACCCGGATATTACGTACTCATTCGCCTCGTCCGAATTAATTACTTATTCCTCCGTAATACCCGTTGCACCGGACTTATAACGTAAATAATTATTACGTTAACATGTATTTATGTCTATATGCCTGTTTCATTATGAACGTATAAAAAAGGGGTTAACTAGTTATCCTAAAAAATTGAAATTGAAATTATTTAATTTCTTTTAATTTAAATTAGCGTCTAGATGTCTATTAACCTCCATCTGTCAGGAAGTTTTAAACGTCTGTTTGACATAGATTATTGTTTTTGCGTTTACAGTGTTGCCTATTTTCGTAATGAAGTTCTTATAAAAGATGTTGCATAATTATCATAAAAAAATTTTATTAACATAATTTCATTTCTTTTAATTTCCATTTTGTAGGTTAGAAGGTCGTGTGGTGTTCCACACCAGATATTTATGTTATTCATCGATAGCTAAAAATGTGAAACTGCGAAAAATGTGAGCAATACATCTTGAAGTAACAGACTAATATCCAATCCAACATCACCTCGATATACAGTGTATGGTTACAAGATTACGGCAATATTCGTATCATTTAAGCCCAAACCTTTTTTTATAAAGTGTAAACAAAAAATTTCATTTTGGAATTAGACACTAGCACCAAATTATTTCATATCAATTATCTTGAAACCCTGCTCGTTACAAGGTTTTGGTGATTTCCATAACCTTTTAACCCAAACATTTGATGAAAGATACGAGCAACTATTTTGATTTCAGGATAAATTAATCATGCTTTGTTACAAGGTGATTTCCATGTTTTAAACATTTTACGAAAAATAGCAGCAACTAATTTTATTTCAGAGTAACAAAGAAGTACCAAATTAGCACAAATTTATAATCTATGAATCATCCTGGTACTATGCTTTGTTATAAGCTTTTCATGATTTTCATAAGGTTTTAGCCCAAACATTTTATAAAAAATACGAGCAAGAAATTCCATTTTTGGGTAACGAGGAAGCACCAAATTAACACCAAATTATGGCACGCCAACCATGCTGATAACATCCTTGGTTATTAGGTTTTCGCAACTTCCATAAATTTCTAGCTCAAAAATTTTATAAAAAATACAAGAAACAAATTTTATTTTCGGGTAACAAAAGGGCACCAAATTAGCACCAAATTATAATATATTTATCACCCTGCTAGACTGATTCGTTATAGGGTATTCGTGATTTTCATAAGGTTTAAGCCCAAAAATATTACAAAAAATACGACAAATTTCAGTTTAGTGTAGCACTAAATTAATACCAAACTATGGCACATAAGTGATTTCGATACAATTGTTAGCTAAGTACTTAAACGTTGGCTTCTTTGATGTGATAGGCGCACCAAATTGTTTTTTTTTTGTGGAAACAAGTTAGCACCAAATTAGCAACACATTGTGATATAAGTTTCAAACGATTGTGCTGCAATGGCTATACTAACTTTAGGTGCGTCATCCTAAAAACGTTTCTATAGAGCATAAAACCAATTGCCATACGACGTTGCTTCCTCATCCCAAATACATAAGTGAATATTCTCATCATCTAGTAAATAAATAACTGCTTAGTAACGTAGCAACCACTTGGTACTATTAATGATTTGTATTTCACATGGGAAAATAAAAGGTGTTGGATGTGATATAGATCTGTAATATATTTATTTATATACGTCTTGCACCTTAGCTCCGGTCTTCTACTACATCTAAATGATTTTTATTGGACAAAATATTAAAATGGAGCAATAAAACTCTTGCAGACTTTAAAAATATTTTTAATAGAACACCCTACTTATTATTTCAGATTTTAATTCTTTTCGCTTCGTACATTATCTCAACAAAACTTCAGCTTTTATATTTGTAATTATACTGATACGTTTCAGAGATTTTCATCAAAAGTTGTTATTAGACATAGATTTCTAATATTAATAATACCATTTACAACACATTTTAATATTTAAATGATGTGTTTTATAATCGGACTAGTATCATTTTTTTTAGTACGCTCTTCTACTGCGTTAAAATACATTAGACATGAAGCATAAACTAAGGTGAGTAAAAAAAACTGCCGTGATCATACTTTCTTGGGAAAAATAAGATAAGGTATCTAATAGCTGACCATGGAAAAAATGTGTGGTAACTGTCAAATAAATAAACATTAACGTTTAAATTTACGTATCAACTATAAGGGTTGTAAATTGTTAGTTATGTGTTGCTAAATATTATTAACACAACTATTTTTTAAGCGGTAATTATCTATTTAAGTGATTATAAGTTTTTGTTATGAACGAATAAGTTCAAAGGTAAATATGTAATTAAAAATTATTATTAATTTTATTAAATACATAAACAAAAAGTTTACCTCGAGTAGGATTTGAACCTACGACTTGTACTTTGGTAGAGTACCGCGCTAACCAACTGCGCCATCAAGGTTCAAACCCCAGTCGATATAAATTTTGTCTTTATGTATGTAGAACTGATGTAAATTCTAAATATAATGAAATTACAATCAAATTACTTATATTAATGGAATGTGAGCCTGCAATATCGCAAGAATTCACATATACCAAAGCAACTTGACTAATATTAAATTATTATAAGTTTTTGTTATGAATGAATAAGTTCAAAGGTAAATATGTAATTATTTTTAATTTTTAATTATCTATTTAAGTGGTTTTTGATGATAAAAGTGGTTCTTGTGAAAGATAAGCTCGTAGATATGATTTTTATACTAGGGGAATGCTAAAGAAACTCTTTTCTGGCAAGTCGAGTTTGCGCAGAGCGTTATCCCGAATGAAGACATCCAGATAAGCGAAGCCTGGAAAATTTGTTACAAAGATTTATACAAACGGGACATGAAGACTATACAAAACCAGTTAAGAGTACACCCGTTCGAAATGAATTGTCCGTTATGTTATCTGTTACCGAAAATCCTTCAGTTAGTCAAAAAGCAATTAGTTGTGTTGTAGGTGTTAGTGAACGAAGCGTTCAAAGGATTTTGGAAGGTATCCATTTTCATGCGTATTATATCCAGCTTTATCAACAACTATTTGATATGGATTCGGAGTGACGTATCGTATTTAGCAATTGGGCTCAAAACAAAATTGATATAGGTAACTTACAACTTTTTTGATAAGGTTTTGTTTTCGGATGAAGCCACATTCCACAAAAATGGATTTGTGGATTGTCATAATTTCCACTACTATTCAGATCAGAATCCGAGAATTTTCAGGAAGGCATTTGAATGTAGCTGTGTATCTTGATTTTTTGCAAAATCATTTCCAAAATCTATGTACAAATCTTTCTAATAACTGTGAGGAATGAAATGAGGCTGTAACACGATGGATCTCCCGCCCATTATTCCATTCACGCCAAGGACTATCTTAAAGCATTCTTTCCAAATCGTTGGATTTGCAGAGGACAGCGGTGTAACTGGCCACTCCGATCGCCGGATTGATCTAAACTGGATTTTTTTCTGTGGGGATACGTGAAGGAAATCGTTTACTAAGAGCCACCAACTACACAAGAAAATATGCAACATAGAATAAGGAACGCGTTTGAGAGTATTACTCTCAACATATTAAGAAGACTAGCAAGGTCTTTCAAAACCACCTTCAGTTGTGCCTCCAAGAAAACGGTAGGCATAGCGAACATAGGTTTATTTAAAAAATTTTGAAATCCTAAATTAATATCAAAAACTTTATAATAAATAAAACTATTCATAAGTTTGCTGTGTCTAATAACAGCTTTTGATGAATATCTCTGAAACTTTGAAACATATCAGTATAATTACAAATATAAAAGACATCGCGTACTTTATTCCAGATCCAATAGGAAAATATACAGCTGTTCCCTTTAATAAAGCAGATAAGCTATCCCATGCCGATGAAAAATATAGGACGTTCCATTTGAAAATTTCGAGAAAATTTACGATTCTCGTTTTGGGGCTGTATATAAATAAAATATCCTACCATAAATAGTAATTAATTTCGTTTGTTCTTTAAAGATACAAGAGTGATCAACACATGTCCATTCAGACAAATAAATTGTCATATCCTTGAAAGCACTCCGTATAAGATGTTGAAATTTTGTTGAGGTAATGTACGAAGCGAGAAGAATTCAAATCTGGAATAACATATACAGGTGGTCCACTTTTTGATTGTGATATATTGGGATCTCGGTAACTATAATAGTTACAAGGTCGGTTAAATTACAAAAAAGTTGGGATATTTTCTGCTCGTCCAGAATCCATTAAAAATTTAGCCTTATCTTTTCCCGTTCCTGAAATATCCTGAAAAAACTGAAAAACTCGAATTTGGAAAATCAGCCATAACTTTTATATTTCTTAACTGATTGCAATAAAATTTGGTACACTTACATAAGACATAGATACGGGTACACTGGCATTAATAAAATTCTTCCAGGAGTACTAAATTCTGAATGACGACAGTCAACTTTTTTTTTTCTTCTGAACGCCATATTGGATTTCTGCACGGATAAATAAAGGAAAATATTCTCTTTATAACCATATGCCTGATTTCCCAATAATTAATAAAAGTAATTGTTGTATGATGAAAAATAGAATTTTGGAAAAAATCAAGTAGTCATAGGCATATCGTTGTGAATAAAATGCTAATGTACATTTCATTGTTGATTTTTTATTACAAGAACAGACATAATAACTTATTTTGTTTTTCAAATCCAGTAGGCATGCATTGTTACATTAAATAGTTGTCAATACCGTTGAATTTTAAATCAATAATCAAGTAGGTATCTGTCAAAGTTTTAAAATAATTAAATATTTTAGAGTAAATTTGTTAGTTTTGTAGTGTAACACCTAGTAGTAACAAATAGTTTTTAAAATGGTAAGATATACCAACACAGAAAAAAAAGAAATGTATGACATTTACATAAAAAATAATAGAACAGCGGTAGCAGCGACAAGAATATATGAAGAAACATTTCCAGAAAGAAGACAACCTTCTATTATGATGTTTTCAAGAATATCTAAAAATATGTTAGAAAATAGCTCTGTATCTAAGTTAAAAAATAAGTATGGATAGAGACAAACAGGTAATGATATAAATGTTCTAGCCCAAATAAAATAAATATTTACCAGTACAAAAGTTGTATCCCGGGGATGTTGAAAAGAGACTTAGATTCTGTGAGTGGTTTAATGAAGAGGTTAGAAATGATGAACATTTTGCTATTAAATATTATGGACAGATGAAACCCAATTTACAAATAGCGGAATGTATAACAGAAAAAACACTCATTATTATGCAGTGGATAATTTGGTTAAAGAAGTTCGAAATCAGAGACGATTCTCCGTAAATGTGTGGTGTGTTTATTATCAACACGATGGTGCACGTGCTCACAGCGCAGTTAGAGTTTCTAATTATTTAAATAACAGATTTCATAACTGGATAGGGAAATCATCTCCTATAAGCTGGCTACCACGCTCGCCATGTTTAAATCCCTTGGATTATTTTTTATGGGGTTACATAAAAGATTCCGTCTATAAAACCCAATGTAGTGACATAGACCAATTACGTGATAGGATAGTTGTTGCTTGTAATTCGATTCCACCAGAAATTATAAGAAAATCGGTTCTACAAATGAACAGGCGGGTGCAAGTGTGCATCCAACAGGAGGGCATCATTTGCAGTAATTATTATGAATTCTATTATTTGTTTAATTTTTTACTGTTTCTTGTTGAATTTTAGACATTCAATAACTATTGATTCTTTTAATTACTATTGACAAACTCTGTTTATGTGTTTATGTTTTTCTTGTCCTTAGAATAAAAATCAACCATTGACTGTACGTTAGCATTTTACTCACAACGATATGCCTATGACTAATTGATTTTTTCCAAAATTCTATTTTTCATCATACAACAATTACTTTTATTAATTATTGGGAAATCAGTTATATGTTTATAAAGAGAATATTTTCCTTTATCTATCCGTGCAGAAATCCAATATGGCGCCCATAAGAAAAAAAAAAGTTGACTATCGTCATTCAGAATTTAGTAATCCTGGAAAAATTTTGTTAATGCCAGTGTACTAGTATCTACGTCTTATGTAAGTGTACCAAATTTTATTGCAATCAGTTAAGAAATATAGAAGTTATGGCCGATTTTCCAAATTCGAGTTTTTCAGTTTTTTCAGGATATTTCAGGAACGGGAAAAGGTAAGGCCAAATTTTTAATAGATTCTGGACGAGCAGAAAATATTGCAACTTTTTTGTTATTTAAACGACCTTGTAACTATTATAGTTACCGAGATCCCAATATATCACAATCAAAAAGTGGACACCCTGTAGAGTATTCAATTCAAAAATATATAGGTTTGTGTTGTCATGGACTTATAAGCCACCTTGTATTTGTGATTTTTAAAATGTGCATTTTATTGCTCCATTTTAATATTTTTTGTAATATAATCATTTAGATGGGAGCTAAAATGCAGGACCCTGTATATACTTATAACAAAATTTGATCAGATCAGGACGTAATTTTGGCTTCATTTTAAATAATAAGAATTGGATAACATTCAAAAATGTAACCAATTAGTATTGCTATTTGCAGCCTATATTTATGTTACAGCACAAAACCTCGTTTGGCACCGTTTGAAAATGTTGAAAAATAAGGTAATTTATATTGAGTGACAATTTTACAGCTTTATGGTTTTAGAATATCTGTATATAATTGTTTAATTTAGAATCGTTTGATGACTTCAAAGTGGATTTAATCTTTTGATATAAGATATATCCATAAACATGCCTGATTTGAAACGAATTATTACTTTATCAACAAAGTCGTTACGTATGAATTCCATGTAATTCTAGTAATATAGGTATCTAAAGTATTGGAATAAATTATTTCATTAGATTTGTTAAAGTTATGTCGCAATTTTAAACGGTATAAAATTAAATATTTAAGAGATAACATGAATAAAATTTATACGTTTTAAAATAACTTAAAAATTATGATAGGTGTTACATTTCTTATAAATAGGACATTTTATTCACTCTTCACCTTCAAAAGAAGCTTTTAACTTTTAGAAGTTCTTTTAAGTGAATTTTTTATGTTAATTAGATATAGAATCTAATAGTTTTTTGGCAATCCATAATGAAGTTTACAAACCATAAATAAGATTAATATTGTAATTAAAGATTTTCAATTACAGAATGAAACACGTGTTAAATAGGCGAACGCTTACCAAATTAGACGTTTGTGTTTCAATTAATTGTAAAAATATAATGCAATAGTCTCTCCTTTTTTTATAAATATTTATACTTTCGGTAAACGAAGTATATGACAAGATTTAGAGTTCTAGTTAATAGTGTTTTATTATGAAAAAAATGTCCATCTTTTATTTTTAATTAACAAGCCCCTACAGCCTCATACATAGGTAACTAGATTACTAACATCTTACTAATAATATGTGCCATATTAACCTCACTATATCAAAAGCTGTGGCTCCCGTCCCTAACTTAACCTACTGATACAACATCCCTTCCCTTAAGTTTATACATTTCTATTCAACATAATCTGATAGCCACTTCGGCGGTTTAATATTCCGAGAGGGTCTTTGGCGTTCCGTAATGAGCGACTCGTGTTTCATTCTCATCTGAATTATCATGTTCACTTTTCTCATTCCCTGTACTTATTTCTAGATTTACAGTATCGGGTGTTTCGATACGTGGTAACACTGTTGGGGTAATCTCTGACTCATGCTGAATTTCCTGAGCAGGATGAGATACGAATGGTGCCGGTATTAAAAACCACCGATTCCTTCTAAATATCCCACGACTCGTTTCGATCTCATAAGATCTAGGTTCGTTTAATTGAAGTATAACCCGTCCATAACAACGTAAACCCGTTACCCAAACACTCTCACCACTACATAAATCTGACAATTGTTTTGTTCTATGGCGTTTGTCATAATTTGTACCATGTCTTACTTTCCTTTCTTCCTCAATCTGAACCGACATTGATGTGTCTATAGTTTGTTGCAACTTACTAGGCAATAGACGTAATGTATTCTTTAATTTTCTCGACTCCAAAAGTTCTCCTGGAGAGAATCCATTTTCGAGAGGTGTTGTTCTATAAGCCAACAACGCCATGCATATATCATCATTCTTTTTGATTAAGTTTTTTTGCAACCTTTGCTGCCGCCTCTATTCCCCCGTTAGATTGAGCAAAATAAGGACTTGAACTGATGTGTTTAAAATTGAGCTCTAAAGCGAAATGTTTAAACTCTGTTTGAAATTGTAGACCATTATCAGTCCTAATAATATCAGGAATGCCATACCGTGAAAATAATTCTTTCATTTTCCTATAATTATATTTTGTGATAAATCATGGCAATTTGAAAATTTCAAAGAACCGAAAATAGTAAGTAGTCTGTCACAATCAAATACCATTTATTTGTAAATTTAAATAAATCAGCGGAAATTTTCGACCATGCTCTCGTAGCAATTTCATCTTTAACAAAAGGTTCTTTTATATTTGACCTTTCTTCAACGCAACTAGGACAATTCTTTATCAAATGTTCTAATTGCGTTGATAACCCTAGCCACCAAACTGAGGTTTTAGCCCTTTCCCTGCTTTTCGTGATACCCTGGTGGCCTTGATGAATAAACTTTATAACCTTTAGCTGTAAGGAAAATGGTATAATAATCCTAGTTCCTTTTAAGAGAAAATTTTCACTAACCGAAATTTCGTGGCGATATTGATAATACGGCAAAATTTCCGATTCTAACTTACTCTTTTCTGGCCATTCCGACGTGGCATATTGCATTAATTTTTTACAAATTCGGTCTTGTTGCTGTTCGTTCAGAATTTCTAGTAAAAATAATAAATGATACGTGTGCTTCCGATTCTTTTTCAAGTTCATCTGTACCCGCGAATACTATGGGATCTCTGCTTAAAGCGTCTGCAACAACTGGTTCTTTGCCCGGTGTATAAATAATATCGTAGTTATACCGCATTAGTCTAATTCTGAACCGTTGTAGACGTGGAGTTAGGTCATCAAACTTTTGTCGCAAACACCTGTAAAAGGGACGATGATCTGTTTCAAGATTATCCTGTCTAAACCCGTAATGTATTCCGAAAATTGTTCGCACGCCCATACTAATGCTAACCCTCTTTTCTATCTGCGCGTACCTGCGGTCACTCGTAGTTAAAGTTCGTGAGGCATAAGCAACGATTTCTTTATTTTGGTCGTCTCGTACCTGCATTAACGAAGCCCCATACCGTATGAGGAAGCATCCACGCTAACAATGACAGTTTTTTTTGGATTATAGTATGCTAAACATGACGCTTCTTGTAATAACCGAATAATTTTCTCAAAAGTTTTTTCTTGTACGTCACCCCATACAAACGTAACATTGTTTTTCAACAAACCTAATCTTACAATTCCTACTATCTCTAAATTTCTACCATCTGTGGCGGATATCACCTCCCTGCATGTATCTACTTTATTTTTCAACTCAGAGCTCAATAACGTTGCAGGTAAACAATTGACGTCCGATCTAGTATCAACCAAGAATTTTACCTTATTTTTAAACCCATCAACCTCTAAATAACAATGCCATTGAGAATGAACCTCTGAATTAAATCCTAATGTTCCTATAAGGAAACCTGAATTTCCCTGATTTTCCTCGTCCTCATTTACAACAGTTTTAACAAATTTTATGTTTTTACATACCTTATGCCAATGTTCCACCTTATTACATTTTGAGCACTTTGCTTTCCTTGCTGGACACTTCTCCCTTGAATGTCTCTCTTTACCGCAAAACCAACAGCTACCTTCTTGTTTCTGACTTGAATTTTGTCCATTATTCTGTCCCTGCAATGCTGTTCCTGAGCCCTGAATCTTCTTGTGTTGATTTTTCGTTTTTGCTACTACCCTTACTTCTCCACCTGAATTCATGCTCCCCTGTCTGAGAATTAAGCCTTATTCTATGAGTTGCTCAGCCTGTCTCGCAGCTAATACTGCCTTTGACAATGTTAAATCAGCTTCCAATTGTAGTCTTTCATTGGTTTTCTTATCCAGCATACCGACCACTAACCTGTCCCTTATTAATTCATCTCTTAAGTTTCGATATTCACAAAATTAAGACAAAGTGTGTAGAGCCGTAATATACGAATCAATCGATTCGCCCTGGACTTGTTTCCTTGAATTGAATTTGAAACGTTCAAAAATTACATTTCTTCGAGGTATAAAGTAACCTTCAAATGCTTTTAAAGCTTCTTCGTATGTCGTTGAAACTGTAGCAAACTGCACTAAAATTAGCTGGCTTTCTTCCCCCATTGCATACAAAGGTACGTCTATTTTCTCTTGATTATTCCTGCTGTTTAAACCCGACACTGCCATGTATCTTTCAAACCGTTTTATTCATTGTGGCCACATTCCTGGTACCCGAAAGTTGAATTTCTCTGGTGTAGCTACCTTTAGGTTGAGACTTCCCGCTTGTTGAACCTGGTTTCCGTTGTCCACCATTTTCTTGCTCAATTTTCCTGAGATTTTTACGATATGTTTTTTCTCTGTTTTACCGCTGTCACCATGTTTTATTATGAAAAAATGTCCATCTTTTATTTTTAATTAACAAGCCCCTACAGCCTCATACACAACTAGATTACTAACATCTAACTAATAATATGTGCCATCTTAACCTCACTATAGCAAAAGCAGTGGCTCCCGTCCTTAACTTAACCTACTGATACAACAAATAGAAGATATTTACGCTCGCTTAAATTTTTAAGGGAATTTCTCAAAGAAAAATTACTCCTAAACGTCTTTCCCCGTAAGGAACGGTATGGAGTCCTTAAGGCACTCCAGAATTAATTATGTGTTTTCCATAAAAAATAAATGAGGTTACGGTTTTGTATTTTGTCAATTTAAATTTACCACCTTAAGGTACCCTTAGACTAAATATTTGTTGTTTCTTTTTTAGAACTTTTTTCGTCTGGGCTCCTTCGGTGACCCACGTATTATTTATGTGAACTAAATTATTAATTACTAAAAGAGTTTGAGATACAAATTAAAACGAATTTCGCCCCTAATATAAGTGCTATGAGTGATGGTGGATACTTTTAAGGCTTTTAATGTACGTATTTCTTTATTAGTTCGAAATGTATTTTGAGTTGTTCATTTATTACATGGCAATAACAGCATATAATTAAATATCTATCAAAACAGATGGGGATCTCGAGAGATAAAGTTACAGAAAAGAAAAAACGTCTAACTTTACTTTCCATGTCGCTTCAAAACACTTATCACAATATAACTCCACCTTGAGACCCTCTATCTACTTCTGGTTTTCGATATACGATACCTTATGTTCTCTTCTCAAAGTAAAACTGTTTTTTTCAAAATTAAGAGAGGGGAACGTTATCCAAAATTTATGTTTACACGCCAAATTTCTTGAGGATGTGGAAAATGGAAACCTTGCATGACCAAAAAACTAATTACTCGTAGTTCATTAGTGTTGGTCAGCATTGGGGCCGAATGTCGCATAAATATCCATATGTATACACCGATTTCGTTGGGGTTGCGGAAAAATGGGTTACCCCCCTTATGGCTCCATGAGTGTTTGTCAGTATTTGGGCCGATTGTTGGTTAAAATTATTATTTATACCCCAATTTTGTAACAGCAAAAGTAATTGCATCTATGCCCAAAAGCAAAATTCTGTAACACATGATTCTTGGTCAGCATTTGGGCTGAATTTTACCCAAAATTCGTGTTGATACATCAATTTAGTTGTAGATGCGGAAAAATGGACCATGGGTGCTGGTCAGCGTTTGGGATGAATGTTGCTCAAAATCTATATTTATACTCTAATGTCGTTGGGGTTATGGTAAAATTGATTGTCTCGATAATCAAACGCTAACCGCTGTGATCCCAGAACGTTAGTTAGCATTTGGACACATTTTTGCCCAAAATCTATGTTAACATACCAATCTCGTTAGTGTCTTCGGCAAATTGCAAGGAAGAAAAATTTTCTTTGCTTGAGTTTGATCATTCTTGTTGTACATATATTTTGTTTTAGTTGTGATTCACTAGTTGTCCAGAAATTTGATTGTTTTGTTGACAAGTGTTACTTGCCTTAAACCGTCAGTATTCGCCAAGATTCGTCTGGATTAATACATAAAGGAACGAAACTGCATATTCTATTTTTAAGTCGTCTGTAGGAGCATATTTTTTAAGACTACTATTAACATTTGTTAATTAAAACAGCTTAACTATGTATAAGAAGTGAACACAGGGGTTCAGATTTTTCGTTAAGCTAGGTCACCATTGCATTTTAGTGTGCTTTTTAACACGCTTTGTCTTGCACCACGTCACGAAAAATCCTACTGTTTTCGTACTTCTGTCGCGAATTTCCAGGAAGTGGATCTGTTGTTTTTGAAATTTCGGGCGGTGTACAAGGAAATCATATTCCTTTTCCATTTTTGCTATTTCACACAAATACACGTTTTTAAAAAACTATTAAACGAATACGTTGTATACTTGTTGCCATGTATGACTTGGATTAATATCTCATAATTAGAGGAGCGAGCGTATTTTTGGTTATTTATGTCGCATTCTAACGTGTACAAAAAGACAAACGAACGAAGCCCGGTTAGTCACGGATAAAAGAAGAAGACGCCGTCTAGCTCAGTTGGCCCTGTAAGGATCACCAAAGCACTGGAAGCGTGGGACATCTCACAATATAGTATAATAGATGCGCGAGACCCCAGGTAATGTCTTACTGCGAAGCGGTGTAGTGTTACTGAGAGAGATATACCGATGTCAACAACACTAAGGTGTAAGAAAAACACATATAAGCAAACGGAAAATAAATAAGGAAAACAGAGCACTGCGAGCACAAGTTTGTTTGTAATCAGAAAACGGCTACATCAATTTGAAGTTTTGGTCTTAATTTTTTTTTTTTTAATCATGTTTTGTACATCAACAAAATAGTCAGAAAATTCTCAAATTGTGACTGATCACCATAAGGTTTTACATAAACGACTAAAGTAGAAGCTTGAATTAATATTATCTAATCTAAATCCCTAAGCAAATTATCGTACATGTGGTTAGAATAAGCAAAACCATACAGTTAGCTAGTAGCAGTAAAATTAATTATAACGTGGTTAATAACCCATAGCTCATATGATTATTGTAGAGAAATGTATACTAAGTGCGAATAAAAAAATTCAATAGCTGCAGTGGCAAATTAATAATCTGAATTAACAGCGAGAAGAACAACAGCTTAGTTTAGAAATTATGTAAACTATATATGAATATAGGGCACTTAAAGTATTGAATTTCGAACAAAAAAGAAAAGGAAGTAAAAAAATCACATACGCCTTTGGGTTTTGCACGGATATGGCCTTCATTGTTGCTTCCGATTGCACAGGGCTTTGTTTAGTTGAAAGTTCTAGACGAGAGCCCTGTAGAAGAAAGCGCGCAAATATCTTCACGATTATAATTTAGATTAATGCAGCATAGAAATTGTAAATAAAAATCTGAATGCGTATAAAAGGAGTATTATCAATATAAAAGGGATGAAGGTGATTAGCTTTTAATGTCGTAAAATGTAGTATAATCTAATTCTTTTAAAAACATTACATAATGTTTAGGTAAGATTTCAATGTAATACAGAGAGAAGTTCCATAATTCAAAGGAATGCCCTTATGTAGTGTTCCGGTTATGTTCATATAAAAAGTGCCCTTGTGTGCTACAAGGTTTCAAACTGAATTTATTTTGTATATTCGCAAATGACATTATGACCGTTTTGAGGTTAAAAGCATACGAGAGAACTTTCATGTTGCTTGTCTCGTGCCCAGAGTGCCTTACTCTCACTTCCAATATAATATGGAGACGATGATATAGATTCTGATTGGGTAAAATTTGAATTTTACCGAAATTACGTCATTATTGTAGAATGAGGCGTATCGAGGCTGTAAAAGGTGTAGTAGGAAAAAACCGAACGACCTCTTGTTACTGATGATGCAGTCAAATGTTGACTGGTTAACGCATCATTCTGTTTAAAAGTTATGTTGCCAATGTGAAACTATCAGAGAGTTGAGTGCGCTTAGTTAACAACTAATTAACTATAGAATCTGCAATGAATAAGCGGAAAAGTGGAAATGTGACCTCAGTGTTCAGAAGCACTTTTTATTTATTTTTAAAGTAGTGGCCATTCCAGATAGAAAAAAGTATAGCAGTAGTAGTATGCCCTTTGGTGCAAAATATTTAAATCACTTTAGTACTATTAGGGACAGCTTATACATAACTGGAAGAGGGAGGTAAGGCTGGAGCCCAAACGTAATTAAGTATAGATGTGTTTGAATATTAAGGATTAAAATTAATTATTAGTCTAGCATGCAAGTGAGGGCTTCTAGTGAAACGTGATCACGGGAAAAAGTGTCTAACGATGCAAAAATTAGTATATTGTAAAACAATTGAGCAAAAAGGTAAAACAACAATAAGGGACGACCCTGTAGCTAAACCTTTCCTCAGGAAAGCTTTGTGAAATTAACTGTGAGGAGTGGACGGCTGCTGTGTAGTCAGCGTTACGCATTCTGTAGAACTGAGTAGGTGTTTATAATTACCTAAAAAGGTTTATAGCAACTCAACGCTTTAATCTCAAAAATTAAGTAAAAATTAGTGTAATGGTTTATCGGATCCTTGTTTGCGATTGAATATTTCATTCTACCAATTTTGTTTGCACGTGCATTGGGCTTTAAATATGCATTCATATTATTGTTATTTATTTTGCGTGTTCTCTTGGGACTTACTTTAAAAATTTGTTTTTAAGGAGTTATGTTTGGTTAAGGTGCAAAAATATTATTTATTTGCCCACATATTCGATATATACTGACTTCCATAAAAATTGCAACACCTAGAATTTTTGAACGATTTTATTGAAATTTTCGTCAACGGTGTCTTTCATTAGAACAAACAAACGATTAAAATTTGAATAAAATCTAGCTAGTAGTTTTTTTGTTTTTTCCTTTGCACTTAGTAACAATAAATTTGAAGAAATAAACCAATCAGTGTGTAGTTAACTGTCAATTTTGCAAATTTCGAAAGTGGCCGTATTATTGGCATGAGAGAGGCCGGACTTTCGCTAAGAGAAATTGCTCCTCGTGTAAACCGAAATGTTAGAACGGTATTGATATGTTGGTCCAAATGGTCCGAGGAAGGGGTGCAACAACGTCGCCCTGGATCTGGACGTCCCCGCAGGCCTACAGATCGCGAAGAACGTCGCTTAAAACTTTTGGCCATAAGAGACAGATTTTCAACAACTCGATCGATTGCAAATGATTGGATGAGAGGTGCAGGACCCAGAATGTCAATTTCATCTGTTTATCGCCGGGTAAGGTCTTATGGACTGCGTTCATATCGTTCATTTTTATGTCCTTTTCTTACACCACTTCACCGTCTATGCAGGTTATGGAGCAATTGGGCGCAAGAATGGCATCGAATTGTGTTTAGTGACGAGTCCCGATTTTGCTTGTGGGCCCACGATGGTCGTAAGAAGGCCAGACGGATGCGTGGAGAACGTAAAAATCCAACATTTTTTGTGCAACACAGCCCTCACACAATGGGTGATGATATGGGTTATATGGTTATATTGCCAATGTGCTCAAACCCGTTGCGCTTCCATATCTTCAGGGGCTGGAAAATCCCATTTTCCAACAGGACAATGCGCGCCCTCATACGGCCAGGGCTACAACACGTTTTTTGGAAGAAGCTAACATTGCTGTCATTCCATGGTCTGCTCAGTAGCCTGATTCGTCGCCTATTGAACATGTATGGGATGAGGTCGGTTGGCGACTGGGTAATTTACCACACCCTCCAGATAACTTACACGATCTCCGGCTACGGATTCAAGAAGCTTGGGTTGATATACCACAGGCAGCTATAGATCACTTGATTGATAGCATGCCACGCCGTCTAAATGAGTGCATTACAAATCGTGGCGGAGCAACTCATTATTGAAAAAAGCATTTTTAGGTTTCGTTCTTTTGTTTCCAAATTTTAATCGTTTGTTTGTTCTAATGAAAGGCATCGTTGACGAAAATTTCAATAAAATCGTTCAATAAATTCTAGGCGTTGCAATTTTTATGGAAATCAGTATATATTAATTTTTTTACCTTTTTTCAAAATTTGAATAGTTCGTCTATTAATGAAATTGATATTGAACCTTTATGAGAGCTTAAAATCTGAAATTCAAAATTAAAGCATGTCTAAACTTACCAAATGAAACAGCAGCTGTATTTATTGGTACATTCTGTAAATCAAATAAATACATCGTATTTGTTACAGCATAAATGCAAATGAAATTGTACTTCAGTTTTCGCAAAGCTTTACTACAGTAAAGCGAACCTTAAACTACACGCAAAATAAACTTAACTTATCTTTACGTAGAATTATTTAAAAAAAGGTGAGACTGAAACTGAATAAGGCCAATGTAATAACTAAATTTTATGACCAAAGTCAATAAGATAACAATGGCGCAGTATATGCACTCCTGTATTTATATTATGAAACAGTAAATTCTGTCCTTTTTTTCTATGTAAATTGTATTCAACTTTCCTGAATGTGATTAGTGCTGTACAATAACTCATCTAATTTGGCCACTTAATAACGTAATTTGTAAAATAAAGCATATGTACTTACGTTTTGCACATTCAACATATAACGTAATATATTATTATTGAGGCAAGAAAAATGACATTTATGTTTGCAATACTTCATTTCTTCATGATAAGGTAAGGTACAACATAAATCTAAAGATAAACTTTTCAACAATGTAGAGGTAAACGTAATGTATCAACTACTCAAAGTAATCGAATCATGACTTGTTTCACGACAAGGGCAAGGCTAGGTTCCGTTCACACAAAAAACAATAGGTACCATTCAACTTAAATTACTTCATCGTTAAACAGCGTTTTGCGCCTTGTATATAATTAGCATAATCACCATGTTGTGCAATGTTGTACAACATGAACATTTCACCCGCACTTCTTTCAATAAGAAATTAATACCATAAATATTCAGTTTTACAGCTTAGCGAAGCTTTTCTAACGCACGGGATTAAGAATTGTCCTTAACGATCGAAACCGGAAAACCTACGGCGATTAGTAAGTCCCCTATATAATAAATTGCTATAAAAATGCAATGAGAGATAATTATATACCATTCCTGGGAGTAAACTCAACACTCGAGATGCATTCGAACGCCATGCGAACGGTAGTGTGCGTTGCACACGAATCGGAAATGGATGCAGCTAAATACCAACAACAAAATCTATCGCTATATCGAAGATGACTTATAATGCGAATAAGAAGGTCAACATATTACACTACAATTCATTTATTGAAAGAAAAATGCTGCAATATGCTTAAACATACTTACCGTAAATAAAGTAAATAAATTCACAAATAACCCTAATCCAATGTTTTCATACAGGTAAACATAGCCAAAAATTTGGCGTGTTACACTGGAATACTTTCTACTGTATTATAAGTGTTTTGTAACTGTGGTTTCATGTTAGTTGAGTTGATCGGCCTATTTCCACTTTTTTTGCATTTGAGCGCGACGTTTCGGAAGCGGACTCTGCTTTCGTAATCAGGCTTATTCCTGAGAAGGACTGTTTGCGCACTTGAGTCGAATACATATTTTATATAATTTTTTCCCAAGCACTTGACTAGTCTCAGATTCGAACTTGGTACCTTTCACATACACACACACACACACACACACACACACACACACACACACACACACACATATATATATATATATATATATATATATATATATATATATATATATATATATATATTAAACTTGTTTGTGGTTGCGCAGAAGGTTATTGCGCATCTTGCGCCGTAACTTCTTGCGCAGGTGTATTGCTCTTAAGCTCTTCGCGCATTATTGTAATCCATATGGGTTTCATTTCATTTGTCTGAGGTACCTTGCGTATATGTTATTATCGCTATATAATTAGGTTCTTCTTTTCCGGTTACCCTTTTCCTGTTTAGGTTAGGTGTTAGATCGGGGTAGCCATTTTCTTTGAGTATTCTAGCGATATTTACTTTTTCTTTGTTCAGGTCCTCTTGTTTTGAGCATATTGTTTTTGCTCTATCGTACAAGCATTTTGTCACGCCTAACTTCACGTTTTTGTGGTGATTGGAGTTGTAGTGTAGGTATCTCCCCGTGTGGGTAGGTTTCCTGCATACACTTGTCGTGAAGTGTTGTCATTCCTGCGTACAAGTAAATTCAGGAATGAGGGTTTTTGTTCCGACTCCAATTCCATTATAGAGGGTGCGAGGCTATTTAGATAATCTAGTAATTCATCTAGCTTATGCTTGCCGTGATGCCAAACTACGAAGGTATGTCCACGTATCTAAGCCACATCCTTGGTTTCTCTGTGAATTAGGATATCGCTTGGTCTTCAAAGCCTTACATACACATATATG
The DNA here is from genome assembly GCA_036346205.1 of Vesta saturnalis. Taxonomy (NCBI): domain Eukaryota; kingdom Metazoa; phylum Arthropoda; class Insecta; order Coleoptera; family Lampyridae; genus Vesta; species Vesta saturnalis. Next base: position 44,205 of record JARFJB010001997.1, read on the forward strand.
TATATATATATATATATATATATATATATATATATATATATATATATATATATATATATATATATATATATATATATATATATATATATATATATATTGCTCACTATGGGTGATAGTGGGAACCCATCTCCATCTCAAACTCTTTTTAGTAGAATTTGTCTTCTACCTGGAAATATTTAGTTCTAATGTATACTGTCAGAAGTTCCATTATTGTATTTACCGAGCGTTGTGTGCGTTCGTCTAACGTTTCACCATTTTCCAGCTTATCCCTTACGATAGCTAGTGCCTTATCGGTAAGCACATTTGTGAATAGACTCACACTGTCTAAGCTTACCAGTATTTCTTCGTAGTTTGGTTGGAAGTTTCTGATGGTTTCCACGAAGTGCTGCGTGTTCTTGACCACAGACTCGGTTTTACCCGATAAGGGTGCTATGATACCTAGCAGATAGTATACTATTGGGTGACAAGGTGAATTTCTCGAGCTCACAATTGGTTCAGAGGAATTCCTTGCTTATGAATCTTTGGTAGGCCGTACCGATGCGAAGGTTTTCTGTAGTGCGGGGTAAGTTTAGTTCTCTGGTAATCGGAGAACTCTCCCTTATGTTTTGCCACCCATTGGATAGGCCATAAAAATTGGCTAGGAAAGACTGGACATGCAAATTCGTATAAAAATATGGTCTATCATTAAGAACTCCGAATCCAACTACTTTAGCAAGGATGATGGATCATAATAAAACACAGATCAACGCATTTTTTTTAATTACCTGAACTGTACAAGGCGCATGGATTTCGATCCGTCTTGATTTATAATATGGATGAGAGTGGAATATCTACCGTTCCAAATAAGATTCCCAAAAATGCTTAATTACTATTGTTTGTGCTGGGTGCAGCAGGTATTTTTGTCCCTCCGGCCTTGATATTTGCTCGTAAGGGGATGAAGCGAACTTGTGAATCACTCACTTTACGAATCAGCAGGGATGTGTTTAGATTCAGGACATATCAGCAGCACTCTATTTGTAGAGTGGTTAAAACATTTTAAGGCCAAAGTAAGGGCAGATGCTGACCATCCAGTATTACTCATATTGGACAGTCACTCATCACGTAGAACACTGATAAAGGTGTCAACGGCTTCAAAGCTTGCGACATTTATCCAACTAATGACAATGTATTTATCGAACGGAATTTTATTCCTTCCAATGTTATTGAGCGGAGTGTTGAAATCCAAATCCACACAATACAAGGGCAGACTCGAAAATGAGCTTGCAGAGAAATGTCAACAAGCGGGTAAAAAAGGCGTAAAGAGAAGGATTCCAATATTGTAACCTGTTTAAATTTTTAGAGTTCATGTTTATGTTATTAACGTTTTAAGAACGAAATGTTGTTTTTTTTATACGTGAAGGACTGTTATGTTACACCAAAAAATAAAAATTTTATTTTGCCGTTGTTTGTTCTTTCTACATTAATTTTAATTATTAGTGAGTTTTTTTGGCTCATCTACACTACGGCTGCACAATTTTTTTTCTACATAAAACCCAAGTAGACCTTATCTCTAAAACAATTTGGGGAGCCAATAATCGCACATTAAGAATTTAGCATTAAACATGCTGCGCTGTGCAAGTCGGCCTTCGGTATATTGATTTAGACAATTCGTTGTTGAGTGACTGCCCTGAACATGAACATTAAGCTCCAGCATTTAATATAAATAATATAAGTAGGTTAAGCCGAAATAACGCTCATCATGCTTACTTGAGTTCAACTGCATGTGCATAATCATCTTTCGGAAACGACCTCAGCTATACAAACTATAAAATGGTAAACATATAAAGGGTCTATAAAGTGCAGTTTTAATAGTAATTAAAATTTGATATTTCACAGCAGGGATATAAAATATCATTTAAGGACCAAACTCTAAGAGATAATGGAAAATAAAAGACGAAATAAGAAAAACGTGTTGAACGTTGTAGATAATAATAATAATAATAATAATAATAATAATAATAATAATAATAATAATAATAATAATAAAAGCCATCAGAGCGTTAAACCGCATTAAGTGTATCTCGCACACAAAATGGGGCGCTCACAGGGATCAACTGCTCACTTTGTATAAGTCATTGGTGTTGTTCAAGATGGAGTATGGCTCGATCGTGTACGGTTCCGCAACACAGTCGACTCTGAACAGCCTCAATAGCGTTCACATCGCGGGAATCAGATACGCAATTGGAGCGTTCTATACCACTCCCAGATCTAGCCTATATGTGGAATCTGGCCTACCATCTCTAGACAAACGAAGATCCATAATGGCACTATCATACATGGCGAAAATCAGGATATGGGGAAGCAACAATCCAATGAGATCGATGCTGATAAGAGGCACCAATGCAAATGTTCACGATAGATATACTCCCTATTTCTATACAGCTCTTGAGACCGCCGAAGAACTATCTCTCGTTTTGACAGTCCGTGACCTGACATACATTCCAGAGAATCCGCCATGGAAAACCGAGCATTCCGCGGAGCTAAAGCTACTTCACCTAAACAAAAAGTTACAGATATCCAATGTCAAAACAAAAGTGCTTGACAAATGGAGAGAAGAATGGACACAGAGTGGTGAACATCTGAGATCAATCACAAATTCAGTTAGCGGCTGCAAGACAAGAAAGCTGACTCGTAGGGAGCAGGTGGTTATCGCAAGGTTGAGATTAGGGCATACCATGATTACGTCGTCATATATTCTAAAGGGCGCTGCTTCCCCTGTCTGCGATAAATGTCAAGGCGATCTTACCGTTAGACACTTACTAGTGGAATATCTACAGCTAAACCAAATACGATTAGCTGGGTGATCCTAAAATACTCAGCACATGACGCTAAACGCCTCATGAAGTTCCTTGAGGATAGCGATCTCCTAGATAAAATCTAGAACAAACCCTTTTCTTTTAAATGAAATTAGCAAAGTTTAGGAGATGTAAAGTGCTAATAACCATCAGCTGTTGATGCACTTAAAAAAAAAGTAATAATAATAATATATTTGATCTAGAGATCTTTACAGATATAAGATAAGTCGGTTACAACAATTTAGTACATATTACAAGATAAAATAATATTTCAGGAAGTTAACTGGCTAAATGAAATGAAAATTGTAAAAATTGACTTACAGCATAAAAACACTCCTCTGTTAATAACTTTTTTACTTGACGTTTAAATAAATAAACTGAGTTAATGTTCTTTAACATATTTGGCAATTTATTATAAAGTACAGTACCAGCATAATAAGCATTTTTTCGTACAATTTTAGATTATGAGAACTGTACTCTAGAAGGTGTACAAAGCGTGTGTTGTATGAGTGCATATAGTTGAGTGTCTGAAACTGTTTTACATTAGTATGTACAAATACTACTACTTCCAAGATGTACAGAGATGGTAACGTTAATAGCCCATATTCTTTAAAGAATGGCTTACACGAATCAGACTGTTGTAACCCAAATAAAGACCTGATTGCTCTTTTTTGCATAGCAAATAAACTTCACATAAGAGCAATTTCCGCAAAAAATCCCAAACTAGATTCAAAGTTTGCATGATAAAAACATAATGATGCGTTTAAATCTACAATTTGCCTTAGACGTTTCAAAGCAAAGCAGTAACTGGCTAATTTATTACTTACAATTTCAATATGTTGACGAAACGTAAGTGAACAATCAAGATAAATACCTAAAAGTTTGAAACACGCAACTTTTTCGACAGTTTTCTTATTTAATTTTATTAAGGAACTGCAATAATGTTGACTAGCGCTTGAAAAAAATTGCATAATGTTAGTTTTTCCTTGATTGAGGGCAAGATTGTTAACATTTAAATAATTCCCGATATTCTCTAAGATATTTTGTATCTTTTGTCAAAGGCTTTATATGCTGCAACAATAGTTATATCATCGGCAAAATATAATATAAATTCATTGCTCATTACATCAGCGATATCATTAAGATAGATTATAAAAAGTAATGGTGCCAGCACACTGCCTTGAGGAACACCAAGTTTCGTACTTTGTAGGTCCGAATTTGTATTTTGATACGTCACAAACTGCCTACGTTCACTTAAATACGATTTTAATAATTGATTACATTTCCCTCTAATTCAAAAAGATTCTAATTTAGATAGTAAGATTTTATGTTGTACACTGTCGAAAGCTTTGGTTAAATCCACGTATAGCGTTATAACTTTTTCACGTTTGTCTAAGTTTTTGTAAATGGAATCCAAAGTACTTGCAAGTGCTGTTATTGTCGATTTATCACGCCTAAATCCATGCTGCTGATTTGTTAAGATATTAACGGAAACCAGAAAAGATATAATTCGATTTGCTATTACTTTTTCAATTATTTTAGAAAAAACTGACAATAATGCTATTGGTCTGTAATTATTTAATACTCTAGAATTACCGTTTTTGAATAGTACAACAACTTAGGCGGTTTTCAGCATATCAGGAAAATGTGCACTGGTAAGACAAGCATTTATAATGACACAGTATTGGTGAGATGTAATACGCACTCTGTTTGATAATTTTTGACGTATAGAATCTGGCCCACCAGCGCTAGAACTTTTCAATGTCATAGTTGAGCTTAATTTTGGTTTACTTCTGGTGGTGTTGTTTATAATTTTCCAGACAGCCTTTGGTTTATTACAATAGTTTAAAATCATTTTATGATAATGTAGCTGTTTATAATACACTTCGGTAAACCTTTTATATCTATATAATAATGTACACCTATAATTCCATCATTCATTAGCTTACACAACGTTTTTAGTTTATTACTTGAAACCAGTAATCCTTTTGTAAACCACGACCTGTCAGTATTATTTTTATTTGATCTGGTTATTAATTTAAAAGAAACATCAAAGTAATAATTAAAAAAGTTTATAAAATAACTAAATAAGAAAGTATGACAAGGAACATTGAGCAGAAGATCAGAAAATGATATACCAAGAATGTTTACATTCCCGTATACCATACGAAGTATCATAAAAGAAAGGTCTTCCGATATTGAAAAAATTCGGCCTCGAGATTTTTACGGGTCTTCAAGTTTTGAGGACCCTTGAGTCCATTTTAACCATTTTTTGAATGCCGTGTGTGTGTGTCGCGCGTGCGTGCGTACATGCGTGCGTGCATGCGTACGTGAGTGCGTGTGTGTGTGTGTGTGTCGTGCGTGCGTGCGTGTGTGTCGTGCGTACGTGCGCGTGTGCGTGTGCGTGCGCGTGCGCGTGTGCGCGTGCGTGTGCGTGCGCGTGCGCGTGTGCGTGTGCGCGTGCGCGTGCGCGTGCTGTGTGTCTGTGTGTCTGTGTGCTTGTGTGTCTGTGTCGTGTCGTGTGTGTGTACGTGTGCGTGTGTGCGTGTGTGCGTGTGTGCGTGTCGTGTGTGGTGTGCGTGTGTCGTGTGCGTTGTGCGTGTGTGTGTGCGTGTGGCGTGTGCGTGTGGCGTGTGCGTGTGCGTGTGCGTGTGCGTGATGTGCGTTGCGTGTGCGGTGTGCGTTTGCGATGTGTGCGTATGTGCGAGTGTATGTGCGTCTGTGTGTACGCGCGTGCGTATGTGCCTGCGTGCGTGTGTAGCTGTCTGTGTGTCTGTATGTTAACGCGAAAGCGGCCAGACCGTTTGAGCTGGAGTCGTAAATCAACTTTGAGGCATATAAGACTACCGGAAGAACCTGTTAACCTACACAGTTTTCAAATTTTGTGTAGTAAACCAGGCGCTATGAATTTGAAACTTCTAACACGCTTGAAAGGCACTGAAAATCTATTGGATATGAAATTTCAAACTGAAAAAATTGTTTTTATATAACTAGGGACTAGTAACTAAGATTTTCTATTGAGATACTGCGGCATCAATGAAAATCGTGCACGCCCACACACACACTCGCGCCACACACACACACATACGCACACACGCACGCACACACACACACACACACACACACAACACACACACACACACACATACACACACACAAACACACACACACACACGCACACACACGCACACACACGCACACGCACACGACACGCACACGACACACACGCAGCACGCACACGCACACGCACACGCACACACACGTACAGCACACACACACACACACACACACAAACACAACACACACACACACACACACACACACAACACACACACACACACACACGCACACGACACACACACACACACGCACACGCACACGCACACGCACACGCACAGCACACGCACACACACACACACACACACACACGCACACGCACACGCACACGCACACGCACACGCACACGCACACGCACGCACACGCACAGCACACGCACACGCACACGCACACGCACACGCACACGCACACGCACATGAACGCGACGCGCACGCACGCGCACGCGCACGCACGCACACGCACACGCACACGCACACGCACACGCACACGCACACGCACACGCACACGCACACGCACACGCACACGCACACCACACGCACACACGCACGCACGCACACACACACACACACACACACACAAAACAAGTACCTATCAAACAGTAATCGTACTGGTAATGCAAGGAACGAGAGTTCTAACCCCATGGAAATTATTTTTTTTTGTTAAAATTTTATTTTAATTTGCATTTACACTTTAAAATGGCGTACAAGCGTTCAACATTAGAATCTACTTAGAAATGTGTTTTTAATTTTTTGTTGTAATTACAAGGCGTTGAACGTTACCTACATTAATATTTGAAAGCGCATCTTAAAACACTACTAAAATATGTATTTATTCAATAAAAAGTGAAAATCCTCAAGAATCTATCTTGTAGAGTAGAATTAAAGTGTTGAATGACATCATGTAAATTAAGTTGGCTAAAACTAATGTTTCTTGAAATAATTTTAAATTTAAAGTATTGACGTATAATGCCAAAATAATAGTTTTATTTATGGAAATTTTAGTAATATAAAGTTAAAATATTAAAGATTTAAAATTTTTGCAGAATACAAAAGTGTGTGTTGTAGTTTGTACTGGACACATTGTTTTTATAAATGGCTGTTCGAATATTGCAAATAAAAGAAAAACTTGAGGAAGCTCTTCACGATGAAAGTAAACCATGGACAGAAGTATTAACAAATCTAGAGTATACTTCTGGTATTGACCGTCTTTATATATTTGTAATGGTGGTAGGTTTTATTGGACTATGGTTAATTTTTGGCTTCGGACAGCAATTGGTTTGTAACAGTATTGCATTTTTTTATCCTGCTTATACATCATTGCATTGCATTGAGTATCCACAAAGCAGAAACGACGATGCTAAATGGACAACCTACTGGGTAATAACAGCGCTTCTATCGATAGCTGAAAATAGTACCTCAGTCTTTATACTTCTTTTTCCAATGTACTGGCTGTCAAAATGTATTTTTATGGTTTGGCTTATGCTTCCAATGGAGTTTAATGGATCGCTTCTAGTATATCATAAATTAATTCAGCCATACTACCAGAGACTTCATCCTCACATTGAGGTACCAAGCAAAAAGTTTTACAGAACCGCAGGCATTCCTTCAGAAGATCACAGAAGAACAGTCACTGAAGTTGCAACTTGACTTTGAATTTCGTTTGTAATTCTATTAGCATTTTCTTGATTAAAATTTATATTGCTTGACAGTGTAATGTACTATTTTAAGTACTTTTTTTTATTCACTTAATAAAAAAAATTATTTTGAACCAATAGCGACATCGTTACAACACCCTTTGCTTTTTGTATTATCCTTCAGTATTGATTAGGTAGAGCATAATTACTGGTCTAGTTTAGGCTTTGGTGTAATGGTAGGAGAAGATTTAGGACAATCAGATTATTTTTTAATAAGCTGTATTTTCGATTCCTTTTGGACGAACACGGGCTTGTAAACAGAACCGCCACACACGGGAGCAGCTATATTATGTTATTCTTTATTATGTATTTCTACCTCATGGAACTCATTGAATTTAGAGTTATATGCCGGCTAGTCTTCCATTATACGTAGATAGACTTGACTCACATTTTGAACTTCTATGTATAGAAATCAGTGCATAGATTTTAATATTATTTTGTCCGTGACTATAGATGCTACGTACTATACATACATACACGAGCGGAAAGCTTAAGACTTAAAAGTATTAATATCGCATTTTGTTAATGATTTAGATAAAACAAGTAGTAAAATTTAAGCTGCAAGTATGTTTGTGTACCAATAAAAATTTGGCAATCATGAAAGTCTATAATTTACTAACAAAACTGAATAACAAGAACTTTAGTTCTTATTATTAATTGTTGTTCTTTCGTACAGTGAGAAACATCTGGGATGGAACAAAACGCGACCTTTCAACCTATAAAGTGGAAATTAAAAGAAGTGAAATAATGTTAACACTAATTTTTAAGCATAATTATGAAACCTCTCTTTTAATACGTTTATAACGAAAATAGTCAACATTGCAAAAACAAAAATAATATTCTATGTCAGATGGACGTCTAAAACTTCATGTCAGATAAAGGTTAATAGACATTGATACTAACTTAAAAAAAATTTCAAAGCCGCCCGCTTCTATAAAAATATCGATAATACAGTTTAAGCATTTTCAATTTCATTAATTTAAAATATGTAGGTTGGCAGGTAAAAATGTAATTCCCTTGCTAAGTTGGAGTTCATTGTTAACAAATTACACTCCATTGTGCTGACGTCATGTCTATCATTCTCTTGTTTCATCAAGCTCGTGTTTAGTACAGTAAAAGAACTTGAAACACAAGGAACTAAAGAACTATTGTCCTCGCTGGTAAAAATTTTTTTGGAAGCATTTCATGTTGCTTAGAGAATCCTTGATATGGCGTTCCGCTAATCTGGCCAATTGATTCGTTTATTTTGATAAAAAAATGTTTGTCTTTGGAATTGAAATTACCAAGCAAGCTTCTGCTAACCCAATTATTAAACAAACCTATATACACTTTCACTAATAATTGCGCACATACAATAATTATGTCTTTTTTTTATGGACGAATAAGTTCAAAGGTAAACATGTAATTAAAAATTTTTATTAATTTTATTAAATACATAAATAAAAAGTTTACCTCGAATAGGATTTTAAACGACGACCTGTACTTTGCTAGAGTACCGCGCTAACCAACTGCGCCATCAAGGTTCAAGCCCCAATCGATGTAAATTTTGTCTTTATGTATGTAGAACTGATGTAAATTCTAAATATAATGAGATTACAATCAAATTACTTATATTAATGGAATGTGAGCCTGCTTGGGGCTTGAACCTTGATTGAGCGGTACTCTAGCAAAGTACAGGTCGTAGGTTCAAATCCTACTCGAGGTAAACTTTTTATTTATGTATTTAATAAAATTAATAATAATTTTTAATTACACATACAATAAGTTTAGAAATTTACCTACCTTCCATATAAGATAGTAGTTATCTGGTGATTCTCATAAACACCTGTTGATTTATTCGCACGTAAACACTTTGAATTTTTTACCTAGCGATTTTTGTTTAAGGTATGCGATTACTCTTACAAACTTGCTTATATCAATGGTGAGATTCATAATCATTGTAGATGTTACTAGTGAATCAATGGACGACATTGTCAAAGCTTTGTGTACTTTTGATTGTTCCGAAAAAAAAATCCAGAAACACATGTTCTTTACTTTGTGCTTGTAATTCCATGAAATCATTGTATATCTTTTGATAAATTTTGCAGGATCTTTCGGGTAAAATGTTTTGTGTTGCTTATTCACTGACGTCCGGAGGAGTGCAAATAGTAAAATCATTAGCTATTAGCAATTTTAAACGATTTTTATTGAATCTTTCTTCTACTAAACTTGTTGAAGCTATTTCGATGATATTCAGAGAGGGTTGGGAGAGTAGACACTCATATATAGGGTGACATAGAATAAACTACAATGCATAGCATCACGAGATAGAGGACCAAAAAATAATTTAAAAAAAAGTTCCTATACACTAATGTCCGATCGCATTTTATTTTCAAGTTACACACAGTTGAAGTTTTTTTTATAATTTTTTGATTTTTTACATTCCTTGCCATTGTAAAGAGACAATGGAACCAAAATTAGTGCACAGTATACCTTTGTACTAACTACTTTGTAGCAGAATATCACGTTTATTTTTCATCCAGTGCAAACATGATTTACGCGTTTAAACAGAAAGAATAACATTGTTTCACCCTGTAATTTTCTTTATTTTTTATCACTGCTAAGGAAATGTTATTTTTATACAAAAACTACAAATCCTTGGTAACTGTGAAGCTAACTGTGAAAATAATTTGTTTAAAGTTTGTCGTTTTCCTGATTTCCTACGTATTAAATTGTCCTTGTTTAAATTTGCTTTCAAAAATAGTTCGCCATACTTCTGGAGAATACAGGGACATGCTTATGCGTTACGACGAAGCTCGATCAAAACGAAGATCAACGTATCTATCGGGTCAGGTATCAATTAAGACAAGTTCCTAATGTTAGAACATTTGTTGACGTGTATAGGCGACTGGCTGCTTTAAAAAAACAAAAGTTGATGCTGGGGCTCACAGAACTCGTTGCACTGTTGCAAACGAAAAGCTGTAGGGCAAATAATAGAAAATAATCCAAAATGTGCAGCTGTACCGAATGTTAATCGTGATTCAGGTAGGTAAATCCTCAAAGAACAACTTCGACCAATTCATTTTCAAAAAATTCATCACCTATTGGAAAATGATTTTTTACCGCGTGTACAATATTGCGAGTGGTTGCAAAATCAAGAGCAAAACTTTCCGTCATTAATTTTGTTTGCTGATGAAGCTGGATTTAGTCGCGATGGTATTTTGAACATACATCATATGCATTATTGGAGCGATGAAAACCATCATCATACCATAACACAGAACCACTAGTATGGGTTTTCTATTAATGTGTGGGCAGGTATAGTTGATAATTATCTGATTGGTCCATTTCAATTGCCCAATCGATTGACAGGTGAACTGTATCGAAATTATTTGGAAAATGAACTGCACACTTCATTAGAAGTAGGTGGGTTGGTCGTGGGGGCCTATACTACGGTTAGCTCGTAGTCCTGATCTGAACCTCCTCGATCGGACATTAGTGTTCTTATTATTTTTTGGTCCTCCATTGTGTGGTGCTATGCATTGTAGTTTATTGTAGGTCACCCTGCAGATAAGTCTACCAGCTCCCAAAATAATAGAGAGCAGTCATAACTAACAAATAACAGATTGTTGTTACTGCACAACTAATAACTCTGACTGTAAGATGTCAGTTTAATCATTTTTGAGTGGTTATTTTCACGTACACATGGTTGACATTTGGGCGTTTGAAAGTTTAAAGTGTCTTTTTTGTGAATTTGTTTATAACTATTTTTTAAATTTACTTACAACTTTTGGTCGCCTTTTGTACGGTTTACATTGTTAAATTGATAACACCCAATTGAAATAACCGTGCTGTCAAGGTTCTTGGAGTTGAACAATGTTTGAGTACCTTGCCATTTAATGATGCGAAAATATGTTATTGTTGTAGTTAAAAATTATTGTATCTTAACCCTTTCGGTCACACTTATACTTGTTGTTGAAAAACAATTCTAAAAACGTGTGCAATGGTTAATTGGCACCTTAGTAACATTTCAAAGGTTGAATTAAATTGGTACCCCTTCCTTTTATTTTTTGCAGCATGTACCTTGGGAGGGGCAAGGTGACTAGGTGGAGCAAAATACTTTTATACACCAAAGAACAATTTATTAAGTAATAATGGAACGTTGTTTTATAAAACTAAATAAAATAAAATTTAAAATAAAGTAAACAATTAGAATATTCCCTGTCTTATTTTTTGGTGTGAAATTCCAGAAAACAATTTCTGTTCTCCATAACGCACAAATGCACCTTACATTTAGAGCAGAAAATGTGAGTCTTCAGCTTACAGTTCTCCATCTTGCAGCGGGAATTATCTGGTTTATTATCATATTGTGGAAAATGATTGTAACCATCATACCTAGATACTGTATGTGGTCTTATCTCGTGGAACATCTTTTCGGGCGAAACAGTTGGCGAATTATCGCTTGATGGTCGGCCTCGTTTAGGAGGAGCTTTGTATAGAATAAGATGTTCTGCAACTTCTTGTCGAAAAGCGAGTAAATCCAATGTATTTTTCTTTTGAACCCCAAGTGTTTGTAGCCTTGTTTTATATTCAATCCAAAAATTTACTAATGCAAGGTCAATCGCATGCGTGATCATTCTAACTGTCCATTTCCTCGATCTGACATAAGAACGATAGATACTCAACAGGAAATATAACTTATCTACTCCGCCCATGTTACTGTTGTAGTATTTAATTGCTTCTGGTCTTGTGACGTCCACGTAACATTTTTTTTTTCTTATCCCACCGTCTACAATTATCAGTTGTAACGATACCTACAAAGTTGGACGCTGTCGTTACCGCCTTGTTATCGTACAACTATTCCATCTTTGCTGAGAGAGATCGCTGAAGACCTGCCCTGATTTCTTCATTTCCTTATCTGTAGGTAATTTTGGTTATAAAAATCGATTCAGTCTGGCTGTCCCAACTGAATATATGAGTTTTGATTGCAGAAATTGAAAAAGATGATAGACACTAAAATAATTATCAAAAAATAATCCATGATTGCTTTCTCGTATTCTGTCAGAAAGTTGCATGACTACTCCAGCTCCTAAGCCAAAATTGCTATATACTGGATTTATTTCCGTAGTGGATCCCTGATATACTATAAAGTCATAAATGAGACCACTTTGTCCCGCTAACACGAAAACCTTTACGCTCCATTTCTTGGGTTTGTTACTGACATATTGCTTTATGTTCAGGCGGCCTTTGAAAGGTACCATTTGCTCATCAACACTAAGATACGTTTCTAAGGGTAATTCAAAACAACAATTGGTTTCGTTTCATACTGGATGCCATCCATCCATTTTACTTTATTTTTCACAGTTAATTCGTGGTCTTGAGAAATTTTTTTTATTTCTTCTTTCAATTGCTTATCTGCTTTATTATTATCATTCGACGCATTTTCTTCTAAATTTTGCATAATATCATTATTGTCCTTGTCATCTTGTATATGGGGTTATTCGGCTTCCTCGACATCTTCATCGGTTGAAATATTACTTAAATAAATGTCTACCTCATCTCAATGGCTTGCAGCGATTCTTCGTTCCATCCATCGTCTTCATCATCAGATAAGAAAGGAACGTCCGAGCCATCATCATTTTCTAAAATTTTAAACAGTTCTTCATCTGTTAGAAATCTTCGCGACATGATCTGTAGAGTAAACCATATATCAACGCTATGCACGTAAAAAAAGTTGCAAAAGGGATGCAATACTTATTCGTAAAACATGGAATGTATGCCCACGCAGTACGTTTGTCCCTTTCAAGGGACATTAAATTAGGGCCCTTATTTCTCCTCTATACGATAATAAACCGGAAAGTTTTATATTTAGGTATGAAGTATAATTGCTTTACTTACCACTAATCACTATAGTTCACTTTTGTTTATAAAATTAACAATGTTACCATTCCCTAAACAACGTAATGCACGTGTGACACTATGATAAATTCAGGTAGACTGTAATATCGGTAAAAATTTTCCTGCTTAAAAGTAGATGGCGCCAATATTCTTACTTAATGCATCTGGTGTCCCTCCCGCAGGACAAGCTGACTTCAAACGCTAAATGAACTCCACGACCATATCTAGCCCAATATAAACTGATGTCCCTTATGCGGGACGCTGTGACTGATAGGGTTAATTGAAATAAGTTAAGAACTTGGTTATAGGTTATATACAATATACGTGTTAAATGTGTTTCATCCATGTAAATTGAAATTTTAAATAAAGGTACCTGATTTGAAGTAAACCGATCCCAAAGTAATACCAAAATTGAATTTCGCATGCGAGTAGAAAATACTTCCTCCCAAGTTGTCTGAAGGCTCTGTTAGAACTATAGAACTTAACATTGAGTGTCCACTCTCCCCACCCTCTCTGATGATAGTGTACGTTGAATCTTTGTCAAGTGTTTATAAATACCAGCAAAGCACACTATGCATTTTGTTAAATTAAAAAAGTTAATGTAGGTTGCATACACAGTGAGATTACACAAACCAGATTTTCATTTTATTCATAGGTATTTTGGTATTATCTATAGAAGTTAATAAATAGTATGTAGTTAGTGACAAATATTTAATTAATTAAAATAGTTTTGTATATTTATACTGTTCTGCATTAGTGAATTAATAAATGTGTGCTTCAAATTTACATAATAAAATTTAAACGATATTTACCGAAGGTTAGGATTGCTCATTACTTACTGTTCTACAGAACGGTTAGTAAAAATTCGTCTTTGCACTATGTACCCATAGTAATAATGACTAATATATAATTTTGGTTTTTCAACTCAAAGAATTAAAAAAAAAGCGTTGGACGAAAAATGCTTCGCTAAAAAACATTGTTTTCAACCAGTAACAACCCTTACCCTTCTTGATACTATTAATACCAACTTAGAAGCAAAAGTGTAATACTTTTACATCTTACGAATTGTTCGTACCAAAACGGTACAGTTTAAAATTAGTCTGTTCAAAGCAACTGTAGTAACTTTTTTTTTGCGCCATGTTGAGATATTTACTAACATTGCAGGTATACTCTACCGCCAGAAGAACATACCGGTGCGAGAATAATTAGGTAACAAATTGAATAATAACGTTTTGCTAACTGGAGAACATTTACAACCTGTGTTAATTGTTAACATATGTCAACATGAACGAACTTTGATGGGTAAAGGACTTTCTCATGTTCTCTACCTTCATTAAATTTCTTCCTTTTATTTTGAGGAAATTCTTCTATTTAATTAAATATAATCACAGTTATAGTCAAGCAGTTTTCGAATAATTGACAATATTGCAACGGGTGCCTTGTTTGAAGCTTTTGAACCATTACCGTCGTTCATAAATCAAGCACAAAAAATGTTTCTACCTGTGTCCGTTATAGACCTTGAAACCATCCACTCGATCGCCATGAAACTTTGGGAAGTTATTGAGTACACTCCCGCGAAGGTAGCATAACAAATTTTTAAACATAGGCCCCCAAGTGCCCACATAATCTTTTGACGCAGCAACGCGCACCGGGTACGGGTAGGTTTCATTACCATAGTAGAACACGCAGTGTGTCCGCTATGTTTTATATTTATCAAAATAACAAAAATAACGCTCGCGAGCATCTTATTTTGAATTAGAAAATAAACAAGTAGCACTTAGTAATACGACTAGGTTTCTTGGTATAGAGCTGGATAAAGACATGGATTGAAAAGTACACAGTAATTATCTGTCTAAAATAATGTCGAATTCGTGTTACGCTTTGTATCAATTGAAAAACTGTTTATCAATCCAATCTCTCATAAGTGCATATTACGGTATTGTTTACTCTCACTTATCCTATAATATTGCTATATGGGGAAGACCAACTATCATTCAAAAGCTTTTTGTGTTTCAAAAAAGGATTATTCGATTGATATTCAATATACCGCCTCGCGAAACGTATAGAAATGTATTTATTAAATATTAAATTTTAACCTTGCCCTGCTTACACATATATAAGTTTCTCTGCTACGCTAAGAATCATCTTGTTAACAATTTATCAAATACTGCACATTTAAGTAAATATAATATTTGCAACTTTCATTCGAAAATTCCATCTCATACTACCGCAAAATATGAAAGTATTTACTTTGGTATAAAGCTTTATAACAAACTAGACAGTAGTGTTAAATTGCTACCAATTCATCAATTTAAAATGGCAATATCTATCTTCCAAAGCATTTTACTGCAGCTATGAATTTTCTAACTCATTACAAAGGTAGCATTTACCGCTTGCAGTACGTACTTTAAGTATATCTCTATGTGACTTGTCATACATACTAATATATATATATATATATATATATATATATATATATATATATATATATATATATATATATATATATATATATATATATACAGGGTTATTACAAATGATGTTCCTGATTTCAATTATAAATATTACTGGATTAACCTGTTTTAAGACCATTTCAGTTGGTACCACTGGAAAGAAAAACTCATAAAGTTTTGTTTACATTGATTTAAGTACGTATCAGCTATTTGTTAAAGTCAATTGTTGTCAATTGTGTAATGGCTGAATTTGAAGACAGGAAAGCATCTGTGTTGGATTATCACATCAACCAATCAGTTATTAGCGTGCAACGTTACTTTAGAACCAAATTTAATGAAGATCTTCCTAGCAGTCACAAGTGGTACTTGAATTTTAAGAGAAATTGGTGCATTTGTAAAAAGAAATCAACTGGAAGGCCGTCAGTAAGCAATGACGCTCTACAGCAGGCAAGGGAAAGTTTTACGCGTAGTCCACAGAAATCTACTGTTAAATGCAGTAGACAGCTTGGTATACCACAGTCAACAGTTTGGAAAATTTTACGTAAACGTATAAATTTCAAGCCTTACAAACTTCAGCTTGTTCAAGCATGAAAAGCAAATAACAAAGTTCTAAGACTTTCTTTTTGTGAGAACATGTAGGCCTTGATGGAAAATTAAAACTATGTAAAATGTTTAATCTTTATGTGATGAAGCCACATCCCACTTGTGTGGTAACGTGAACAAACATAATGTCATAATATGGGGCTCGGAGAACCCACACACCTACATCGAGCACTTACACTAATCTGTCTTGTACTATCATTTACAACAAAGTGTACGGACCTTTTTTCTTTATTGGACAAACAATAAATGGAATAAATCTTGGACATGTTGACGGAATGGCTTCTACAGAAATTAGAACAAGAATCGCTAAACTTCATTCTGGACTTAAAAATCGGCTGCCTGGTTGATGAATCGGTCGTGCAGGTCCAAGTGATGGTGCACTCTTGAACTGGCCTCCAAGATCTCCGGACATCACTCCCTGTGATTTTTTTTTGTGAGGATACATCAAACATAAAGTGTATACACCACCAGAAAGCATACCTGAGATCCCAACAACGGATCACCAGAGCCATCGAAAGTATGGCAAAAGCTTGATTACACACTTAACATCTGTCGTATCACAAGGGGTTCCCATATAGAACATTTCTAATTCTTGGCATCTATGATGAAACTTCTTGAGTTTTTCTTGAAATGTAACTATTTTATTTTTTTGTATGATAAATAAAACTCGATTTATGTACACTTGAAATCGTGATCATCATTTGAATAATATATATATATATATATATATATATATATATATATATATATCTCACAGTAACCAACACAAAATGCAAAATAGAAAATAATGTCTTGTTATTTATACATTACACATTGTTAAATGTGATATAGTTTATCATCTAGTCATTAGTTGTTAATGCTGTCCTATAAACATCTTATTGTTTGTTTCAGTATCTTGTGATGTCTGTATAGGTAGATGCAATTGTAACATTTTAATATTATGTTAAGTGTGTAATTGACGAGTCCTACATCCATCTATAGGATTTATCGGACTAATAAATATTATTATTATTATTGATTATTATTATTATTATTATTATTATGATGTCACTGGTTTTTGCATAATCTGTTCTTAATAAAACGGCCATATCTCCGGGGTTATATAATAAATATGAGTCATCCTAGTATATAGTATTATTTATAACGGGACCCAAACGCATTTTATAGCAAGCGACCTCTATTTCGCAATCACTAAAAAGAATAATTATATTTTTTATTAATGAAGCTAATGAAAAAAAGTTATATATGAAAAATGGATGAAATTATTTTTATAAATGATGGTATACATATATCAGAAATAGAGTAAATCGGTTTGAATCGAAGGTATACGGAGCGATAAGGAAGGCAGTAGCGGTCAGTATCTTAAGGCGATTGTACGCCTATTAAGCAATCATAACTACAATACAATAAAAGTGAGATTTCGCTTATTTTGTGTTATCTTAAATTTTCCGATCAAATTTCACGGATCTATGAAATTTGATCGGAAAATTTAAAATATAACGCAAAATAAGCGAAATCTCGCACCAATCATGCGCCGTCATTTTTGTACATGTAACACCGTATCATTGTTACGTTTATCAAGCTCAAACTTAATTGCGAATTGATTCAGCTAATGGAAGAAAGTAGTATTTCATAAATACATGATTATATAGTTTAACAGATTTTCACTGACCCAGGGTGTCGCGCATAATTGAAAAACATAGCTATGCGCTAAGTTGTTGTATCTGTAGAACCGTTTCTATTGTACTATGATCTGAATTAGTGGCACAAATAATAATAAGATGCTTTAGTTGGGAAGACGTAGTGTATATGCTTAGAAATTAACATCGTAAACTACAGGAAGAAAGGAATCATTATTGTCTAAATGAAGTAACTGGTAGCTACTGATTTACAAAAGAAGTTTGATACAATTCAGACACCGAAGTCACTACCAGGGGCCTAGCAAAATAATCTCGGTTTACTGTATATGGATATAATAAATATAGCAGAAAAAAATGTGCGCAGGTAAGGGAACACTTTAGCTAAGTGATAGATAAGATACTTCCGGACTTATGAAAGGAAAGGAGGATCTACCATTGGAACGTGTCCCATCATATGACTGTGCTTGATTGGTTTGTCGGGGGTCAGGTATGCCAGTGCCATATAGAAATAAAATAAAATGAATAACTAACAAAATAATGAAAGAGTCGCACCTAGACAACGTTGGGTTGATATATCCGGGTCAATAAACAACACAACATAATATAACCATTTAATAATCATAATGTAATATTCAATTATGAAATAAAAGCAATAGTATTAAGAAAAAAATTATGTAAACATATTATTAAATAATATTAAAAGGAATAAACAGTTACTGCTATAACAGCAAAACCTCTAATTTCCCTTCATCGCAGTAGTGAGTGTATCTAAAGTTATACTTCATTCTAATTATATATTAACGAGAAAATGTGAACAAAAACAGTTATTATAATGTCGGATAATCACATCTAAGGAACACCAAAATCAAAAATATTTGATTTTCCAAGAATTAGATTGTAGCAAGGAAATACAAAAATATAATATTTAGTGAGCCAATCCACCGCTGCAAGCAAATTAGGAATTTCCTTTTTTAGAGTTAGAATCAATATTTAATATTTGAAGAAGAAAATTAATATTACTACAGAAACCCATTAATCCAGCCCTAGCAGTATTAGGACTTTTACGAACGGCACAAATTTACAGACATCCTATCTCATGTTAGGCCAATAGTATAATTTAGAGATGTAATATAAAATTTTAGAAATGCGACAGTAAGCAGCGGTAGGAGCAGAATGAAACTGATCAAAAATTTGTTCTCTATTTGCAATAGGTACGAGCAGTTTCCATTCAACCAGATTAGTAGCTATAGGTACAGATTTCTCCATATGCTTATAAAGACGACTATTACATACTTTAAAATCAGGAAAATTATACGGAAGCCTTTCTACTTTTTTTACATAAATGTGGATACACGGATCAGTAATGAGATTATTCACAGACAAAATGTCAATAGAAGGAGCATTTATTTGACTTCCAAAAAAATTATGAGTGTCCATGTCATAGTGCAATAATTTCATAACTCAACGAGCTAAACGACATACAGAATGTTTTACCTTATGTGACCAAGTTAAACTTGAATGATCGGTATAAACCGTAAGCTGAGTACCTTCAACAAAACACTTAAATTTATTTAAGGCAAATAACAAAACTAGAAGTAACAAATAATAGTGTACTTTCTCTCCGCTTTAGTAAGAGTGTGACTATCATAACTAATAAGATGTTATGCATTAGTATCTTCCTGAAATAAAAACAGAACCTACTCCCATGTTACTTACTTCACATCGGATAACAAAAGGTTTAAAGAAATAGTTTGACTTTTCTTGCGATTATTAAGTAAGGCAGAAATAGGAGCAGTCAGTCTTGAGAAATCTATAATAAAGCGACGGCAAAACAAATTAGTCCCAAAAGTTTACGAATTTGAGTAGTATTTTGCAGAACAGTGAAATCTGAAACAGCACGAGCAAGATCATCGCTAGCGTATAAACTTTTCCGGTCAACAACAAAACCTAGTCTACAAAAATTTATTTATCAGCATTCATAGCTAGGTAGGAAGATTTTAGTTTGTAACGTGTTTAGTTAACTTCCTCATATGATTCAAAATTTAAGAATTTCTTATGCTTGTTGGTAGGCAACACATATTACATTTAGTGCGGTTCGGGAAAGAGGTGGCAACGTCGCGCAACACAACGACGTTTACGTTACAATTTCTAAGTTAGATAACGAATAAAATTGTTATTGATTGAAATATGGAAATTTATCTGGTGATTTTCCTTTTTAGTTTTTTTCAACAACGCCATTTTGTGATCCAGACGCGTACAAGACCCTACGCATTTTGAGAAAAATTTTCTGTAATTGTTACAACGTTTACTAGGTAAAGTTACACTCAACCTTACGCTGGTTTTAAAATCCCAAAATTATGCTTAAAAATTTATACTGACTAAATAATTTAGCTTCCGTTTTATTACGGATATAAAAGGTTTCTTAACAGCTATATACTTTCTCGTTTCGACACGAGGTGAGTACTCTTTAACAGTTACTACACCTTTTAGGTGGTTACTTAAATAAACACAATTTCTAGCATGGTTCGACTCTTACTTAAACATTTAATTCTCTGTGTTTCTTATTCCCTTCGATTCTTCTGGTTATGCTGAAACGGATCCGTCACCTGTAAGTGATGATACCCCTCGAAACCTAGAGTCAGGAATAGGTAGTTGGCAGTTCCTTCAAAACTCTGAGTAGTACATGGTGGGCTTCGACAGCAAGCTCGAAGACAACTCAAGGGGTTACTCCACGATCGGATCGGCCTCTCACTAAAAGATCACAGGGTTATGTCAAGTAAGGCGCTCGATTACTCCTAAATACCAACAATTTACCGGTGATTCTTTAATTTTCTTTGATTCGTGATGGAGCCCTGGGTATATAAACGGTTGTTTCAAATCAGTTTAATTACTGTAAACGTGGCTCGCTTCTGGACAAAGTACCACTGGAAGCGTGATCCTATCGTCACGGCTGGTAGGTGGTCAATGTAAATTTAGTTGGCACAGTGATCTATCGTTTCCCCTAACAAGGTTATATATCTACAAACTCCATTGATTAATTGGGATTTAACAATTATTAATAAACATTTCGCTTCTGAAAGTTGTCAATTTTAGCTTTGAATGTCCTTATTTAATGTATATTAATGGTGAATATTATATTTTAAACAGCTGTCACTTCCAACACTTATAGCCCTGAAGTTGTTACTTACTCATATTTGACCTTTGTATGTGTGTAAATTTAAAATTCGTAAATACAGGGTGATTCATGTTATATTTTAATGTTTATGCTTTTATAACTTGAGAATGCTTTATATAGGGTTACAATTTAATACTTGCTTACGAGTTAAATGATTGATTTGTATTTTATTATTGATATATGCAAATTTAAGCTTTAACGTACGATATAACAAACGTTACCATAATAAGGAAGCTATTAATTATTCATGGGTATGAGTATTGCGGCCTTCAGCCACAACGGTTATGCTGATTGTTTAGGGTTTCACCGTACAATTATAGGGGTTGTAGCTTATCCTTTTATCTTTGCTCTTGGCAGTAGTAGTAAACTACCTTTTTTTTTGTGTTGCTTGAAAACCTATGATTTACGATTCAGTCATTTCTGCTAATTACTTTTAATTTTTTTATGTAAAAGCGCAATGGTAGACGTCTGGCTGACATATTTTGGGTAATTATATTTTAATTATTTCATGTTTCCGCTGAGTTCAAACTAATATGCAAGTTTTAAGGAGAATTCTTCATAGAACCACGGTTTTAAGATTTATTTTACTTTTACTATGTGTTTTGTATTGAATTTTTAGATCAACGGATGTCAGACAATGCATGAAAAACTTTTTTGTTTATTGTACAGTAGTTTACGATTCAATTCTTCTCTTTTTCAATTTTAGAGGTAGCATTGAAAAGAAATGTGAGTGTGGTACTGTTGCGACGATTAGTTAAATTATTGTGTTATAATAAAAGTTTTTGGGTTGTTTACTAAAGCGTAGCTATCTAGATTTACGATACCGATTGTTTTAGTATTACTGCCCACTATAGCAGTACACACACACACACGCATGCACGCACCCACAAACGCTCCCACACGCACGCACGAACGCACGCACGCACACACACACACACACACACACCACACCACACACACACACCCACCCACCCCCATTCGTCCGCCCACCCACACCACCACACACACACACACACACACACACACACACACACAACACACATACACACTGCGGATTAGGATTAGAACCCTAGCCGCGCCTGTCATCTTCCTGGACCGCGTCTACCTATATTTGTTTTAACTGTACCGTACCTATTGCTGTGTCGCTTGTCTTGATATAAGGACGATACAAGCATAAACCGAGTAGTGGCCTTTTATGATTTTATGTACGTCTACGCCACCTACACACCTACGCATCCAAGTGCCTAACCGACCGAGCTTGCGACTTTATGCCTATTAGTTGTTAAGGCACACCCTTTACTTTTGGAACAGCAAAACCTTTGTGCACGTATAAGTTTCTAGTATAGTTTTTTTAACACTTTTACGCGTAAATCAAAAGTAGGAGTCGCAGTAATAAGGTCATCTAGACAAGTAATGGCGTAACTAGAAAATATTTCATCGATAAGTATATCCGTCAAACGTTGGTTAGTCGCTAGAGTTCTGGTGAGACCAAAAGGACAAATCCAAATAACTCTTTACCTGGAGCAACAAAAACTGTTTTTAGACGAGAAGGAACTATTAAAGAAACATTCCAGAAAGTTAAATCCATAGTTGAGAGAAATTTTAGCATTTCTAGGTTTACTTAATATTGTATCAATTAAAGCCAATGGATAAGAATCACTGACAGTAATTTTATTTAATACTCTACCATTAAAACGTGTTCTATAAGTTTGAACTTTCTTTTTAATCAAGAGCATAGAGTTATGATAGATAGATCGAAATGACTGAGTGACACCCAAATCTAACATTTCCCCAATTTCTTTGTGCAAGTACTTTGTACAGTTTTAGAGGGAGACCTACTTAGTTATTAAGTGAAGAAAGATGTTCAGTAGCACTTCGAGAATAGTCAATTCTAATTTTAAATTGTTAATAAAAAAGCAATTCCTTAAATAATTTAAAGCAATTCAGAAAATTATTGCTAAGACAAAAATATCATCGAAATCACCGGCGCCAATTTGTGTGAGGTATAAAAAGTGTACAGGTAAGGAAACACTGTAGATAAGATAAGGTGTAGATAAGATGCTTTGGACTAGTGAAGGGACAGCAGGGTTTACCATTAGAAGAGTGTCCTCTAATACGACAGTGCTTGATTGGTTTGCCGGACGCCAGATAAGCAAGTGGAAATAAAGGAAATAAATAATAATACATAACGTTGGGTTTACGCTGAATAAATATATATATATATATATATATATATATATATATATATATATATATATTATTAACAATATGAATAAATAACCATAATGTAATATGAAATAAAAGCAATGATTTTCAGAAAAACACATAAATTAAATAATATACAAAGCAATAAACCGTTACTGCTCTAACAGCAAAACTACAATTTTAAATCATGGTAGTTAGCTAACTTTCGATATCATATCAAAGTTTATGAAAATATATATCTAAAGGTACACTTAATTCTAATGACATACTAAAGACAGGGCCGGATTTTCCGGGTGGTACGTGGTATGTGGTGTGTGTGTGGTGTGTGTGTGTGGTGTGTGGAGTGTGTATGGTGTGTGGTTGGTGTGTGGTGTGTGTGTTGTGATGTGTGGATTGTGTGTGTGGTGTGTGGTGTGTGGTGTGTGTGTGTGTGTGTGGTGTGTGGTGTGTGTGTGTGTGTGTGGTGTGTGGTGTGTGGTGTGTGGTGTGTGGTGTGTGTGTGTGTGTGTGGTGTGTGGTGTGTGTGTGTGTGTGTGGTGTGTGGTGGTGGTGGTGGTGTGTGTGTGTGTGTGTGTGGTGTGTGGTGTGTGGTGTGTGGTGTGGTGTGTGGTGTGTGGTGTGTGGTGTGTGGTGTGTGGTGTGTGTGTGTGGTGTGTGGTGTGTGTTGTGGTGTGGTGTGTGGTGTGTGTGTGTGTGTGTGGTGTGTGGTGTGTGTGTGTGTGTGGTGTGTGTGTGGTGTGTGGTGTGTGGTGTGTGGTGTGGGTGTGGTGTGTGTGTGTGTGTGGTGTGTGTGTGTGGTGTGTTGTGTGTGGTGTGTGGTGTGTTTTGTTTTAGCAAATATTTTGAAACATCTTCATATTTCAAACTTATGAAAAGTATAACAAATTTATATAAATTTTCTGTATAAAGTGTTTTAATACATAGTGCATTAAAAATTAATTAAATAACGTTGAAAATGTTGAACTCTATTATAGATACTGGAATAGAAGCGGGCGGCTTTGGAATTTGTTTAATTTAGCATCTACCTGTATGTTTATTAACGACGTACATTGTTGTTTTTGTTTTTACAATGTTGCCTATTTTTGTTATGAACGTAATAACTTAATTTAATTTCCACTTTGCAAGTTGGAAGATCGTGTGTTGTTCCACACCAAATCTTTTTTTTTGTGCCTAATTTCAGACACACCTATTTCAGTTAATTATTCATTATAGTTACTAATAGGACATATTTTAGTTAAAAACTTTGAGATTATCAATTCATCTAGCCCGCCAATCAAATTCGGTATAAGCTTTGTACGAATCCAGTATATTGAAATGCTTCTTGAACGAACTGTACGACAAAGACGCCATCACCCGTGAATCGCTGTCTCTGTCGGCTCGCTCGGGCGTCGCCAGAGCGCGTTCCGGTTTGACTATATTCAGTGGTTAGCTTCTATACCTCTATTAACGTCTATCTGACATGAAGTTTTAAACGTCTATCTAACATAGATTATTGTTTTTGTTTTTACAATGTTGCCTATTTTCGTTATGAAAGTATTGAAAAATAGATTGAATAGTTATCCTAAAAAAACTATTATTAAAATTATCTAATTCCTTTTAATTCCCACATTGTAGTTGTAAGGTCCTATATTGTTACACACCCGATATTTTTTGTTTATGAGTTACTTCCAATAATTCCAATATCTCGGTGTTATTAAAATTACATTATTAAAATCAAAGTTTCTACAGAAGGTTTTTTGATAGAATATAGTGGTGTACTTTTTTAAAAGGTGGTTCACAAAAAAATAAAAAATACTGAAGCTTTTAAATACAAGCTGCAGTAGACGACAATATTTCTTAAAAGCACACAGACACACGCGCGCGCGCACGCACGCACGTACTCACGCACATACCCACACGCGCATACGCCACACACGCGCACACATACACATACAAAATAATGTTTTTCCTGAAACATGAATTAGTTTTAGGATTTAGGATTTTATTAAAAACTATAAGTATAAATTTTCGGCCTTTGTTTTGTTTGCTGTAGATAAAGTGTGATCGTTCAGTTAAATAACGTTGATTATTATTGAAATTCCGATTGGTTTTGCGAATTATTTAATTTTAAAGTGGATTCTGGTGGGTAAATATTGCCGAGTTGACATTGTTGAACTGTAGTAAAATACTTATCTTTTTTGGGGTTTTTAATGGTGAACTTTAAATTATACAATCTAAACGTTTCGATAACACTTAAAGTTATCTTCGTCAGTAGTAATATCTATTAAAATTGTTAAAGATCACATAGAATTAAATTTTAGTAAAGAATAACTAGGTCATTAAAAATTAAATATTGTTAAACTGTCTTAATAATCAGAACACCCTCTAACGGCGAAGGCTAACCATGAAAAATGTCAGCCAAAAAACACATTTAACAAAATTTAATCAGGTTATGATGTAAGTGTAAAGTTGTGAAAAACTTCAATTTAATTTTTCAACTTTGACAAAATCTGTAACAATTTTAATAGATATCACTACTGACGAATATAACTGTAAGTGTTATCGAAACGTTTAGATTTTATAATTTAAAGTATACCATTAAAAACCCCAAAAAAGATAAGTATTGTATTATGTGTGATAATGGTGAAAGTTTACATTTTCATGTTGAACTTGAATTTTTTTAGTTTTCCATTGGTTCAAATTATGGCTGCTTATGGAAATTTTTAAAAAGTTGATATGGTGGAATGTTTATTTTGATACAGTAAAAATGCTAATGCTGCAAGGGATGCTTATTTTGAACGATACTCACAAAGATGTCAACCTAGTCTTCAAACATTTAAAAGTGGGTTGAAAATCTCAACTATTTTGAATCGTTACAAAACCTCTGCCGAAAAATTAGTTATCGCAACAGCAGCAAGTAGAGATACCATCAGCGTAATTGTTGAAATCTAAATGTCTTCCCGAAGCAGAAAAGGAACATCGGTGTTCCCCGAACAGAAACATTAAGTATTTTAAAATAAAGTAGGCCAATATCGGCCTTATCAATACCGTAAACTTCATCAATTACACGAAGTGACACTCAACGAAGAATAGAGTTCTGTCAGTGGTATTGCAATCGCGTAGAAGAAAATCCTATGAAAATATAATTTGGACAGGCGTTCAAATAACGCGTAATGGCACAGAAAATGGATATAGTAAATATATATATATATATATATATATATATATATATATATATATATATATATATATATATATATATATATATATATACATACATATTTAGCAAAAATAATAATACGCTTAACGATTTAAAAATTAATATTAGAAATGCTCTACAAAAACAGATTACACATTGTAATGCTTTATTAAAACTCTTATAACGAGTATTTTTCGTGATAGTTTCATACATATCTATTTATATAAATATCTGTTACAGAATTCTAATATTTCTTTCAAAATAGTTTTTTCTAATAGTTTCGAGATCCCTATTAAAGCTACCAATTTGGATCACCCTGTGCAGAGTAAAATGTGTTAAAACTGATTGCCTAGAGTAGATAATGAAATTCATAAGCTCGTAGAAATTGCCATAAATGATTTAATTAATCACCTATTCTCAACTAAACCTCTTTTTTTTTATAACTAAAATACTGGAAAATGTTTAAAAGGAGCCTAACATACTCAAATATTTAGCGGCAAATATACTATTATAGTGAATTAAGTTAAACACTCGCCTTCCTATATTAAGCAGCGTTTTAAGTTCCACTTCAAGCGTCGGTATCATATAAACTCCACTGGTAACAGAGATATGTTCGTTTTGATTTTTCAACAATACTTTTCAACATTACTTAAAATTTTATTAAGATTTATTTCCTGTACACATTTTTTTTGAAATATTAAGAATGAGTCCAGAATTCAACACATTCTCCGTACCATTAGACCATTTTCTGTTAAAATTGTAATTAATCTATTACCTAATTGTCGCTTTTTTTAATATACAAATTTTAAATTGAATTAAGAAAATTAAAAGCGTTTGTTTTAAAATCAAAACGTTTTTCAAAATTAATATCTTGATTTAAACTAAGTGATTACTCACCGTTGGAAAATTTATTTAAACGAGCTTCATTTGTGGTGGTTTCATTTCCACTTGTAATGTTCATTTTCTCTTCAACAAACTCAACTTCATTTCCTTCAGAGTAAAGTGACTCAGAAGCAGACGCACAATCCTGTTTAAAATTGTCATATCCACTTTTATTACACTCACTTTCTAATTGAACTATTTCAACTTCATTATAATTATTATCACAATTGCTATTAATATTGGATAAAATTGATTCAATAGAAAAATTCTTGCTCTTTGTTTTTTTATCATCTTGTGATTCTGCACATAAATCACTAACTGGGTTATTATTGTTCATTTTTGAAATTTCCTCTTGTTGGTGTGACATTTGGGTCATATGAAATTTATACGTACTTAAGTCACGAAACAATACTAATTTGTGTGTTTTAATTTAAATTATTTGTTAGAGATGTTGTACCATTCGGCCATCTTAATGGATGATTTGTAAATTTGAGTTTTCTATTTAGATACACTTCAAAGTCGGTCTTTAACTCGATTATTAAAAGCGTAAACAGTTTTGAGTAGCTTAAGTTTGTTTTAACCAATAGAGCATTTTCAGGGGCGTGAATACGTAGAACGAAGAGAAGGGATAATTGAGATATATTTAGTGATAACATCTGTTTTCAAAATAAATTTAGCGTTTAAACTAATGAATCTACTTACTTCTCAGTTGTTACTCCCAGAATTTATTTTAATACCACTCGTTATTGTATATCATAAATCCTTACACCCCGTTTATTAGCTTTAACTGTCTTAAGTGTGTCGTGTTTAAAAATATATACTGCCATTGCTGATCAAACTAAAAGAAAGATTAACGTTAAATTAATTGATTCTAACGTTAAAATAATAAGCCAAGTCTAATTGATATCACCGACGGCGAAGCTCACCAATTACATATAACCATGTGAATACTAAAATTTTTCCTTCTGTATCTTTTACGTATAAGATAAAAAGGAAAATTTGCCTGTTTAATTAATAACCTTAAAAACTAATTATTATAAATTTAAACGTTTTCATGGAAACTAATCGATGAACAATTAAAAAACATCTGGTGTGGAACACAACACGACCTTCCAACCTACAGAATGGAAATTAAAAGAAATGCAATAATTTTAATATCATTTTTGTAGGATAATTAGCAACCTCTTTTGTAATAAGTTCATTACAAAAATAGGCAACTTGTAAAAACAACAACAATCTAAATCAAACAGACGTTTAAAACTTCATATCAGAGAGAGGTTAAGAGACATCTACATGCTAACTTAAAATATCTGGTGTGGAACACCACACGACCTTCCAACCTACAAAACGGAAATTAAAATAAACAAAACAACTTTAATAACAATTTTATTAGGATAATAATTATGTAGCCTCTTTTATAATAAGTTAGGCAACATTGTAAATCAAAAACAATAATCTATGTCAAACAGACGTTTAAAACTTCATGTCAGACAAATGTCTCTATTTGCTAACTAAAAAGTTAAAAGAAATGAAATAACTTTAATTATAATTTTTTTTAGGATAACTATACAACCTCTTTTTTATACGTTCATAACGAAAACAGGCAACATTGTAAAAATAAAAACATTAATCTATGTTAAACAGATGCTTAAAACTTCATATCAGGAAGAAGTTACAAGAGATCTAGACGCTAACCTAAAAAATTAAAAGAATGAGATAATTTTAATTATAATTTTGTTAGGATAACCATGTAACCTCTTTTTGATACGTTCATAACGAAAACAGGCAACATTGTAAAAACGAAAACAATAATCTATGTCAAACAGATGTTTAAAACTTCATGTCAGACAGAAGTTAATATACCTCTAGATGCTAATCTAAAAAATTAAAATAAATGAGATAATTTTAATTATAATTTTTTACGATAACTATGCAACCTCTTTTTTTATACGTTCATAACGAAAACAGGCAACATTGTAAAAACAAAGACAATAATCTATGTCAAGGTGACGTTTAAAACTTCTTGTCATATAAAGATTAATAGATACAAAAATATTCAAAAGCCGCCCGCTTCTATATCAATAATATAGTTTAACCATTTTCGTTCATATTTACTTAATTTTTAGACTTACCTTGTGTTATATTAAGAAACTTTATAAAGAAAAGCAATGTAAAATTAAATTTTCTTTAAAAAATATGTCACACTTTTTCTTATAAAATTAATCTTTATTCAGATATTGAAAAAATTTTAACACTTAAATTCTAAAGAAATAAAGAAAATAAAGAAATGGTCCTTTGTTCAAAGGGAAGCTTTCAAATTTATTACCTTTGTCAACCAATCTACAAGAAGTTATGCGTTAATTATACATATAAATTAAAATAAGATAGTAACTTAGGATCCTGGATACAGTTAAAACATTGAAGATATTTCAATTTAAATTTGAATTAGACGTCAAAATCAATTTTGGACTTAGTTATAGAAATAAGAAAATGTTAGAACATAAGAATATGTTGAATGGATTAATTATATGATATGACATTCAATTAATAAGATTATCAGATCACTTAAACAGAATGGTCAAATATCTTAGTTAATTTAATAGTTCATCCTATTTATCTAGATAAACACAGAAATCATAGGATGAACTATTAACGGATTAACCCTTAGTGGCAGAAGGGATTTATTTTGTGTGATTTTACCATTTTGTTTAGTGTAAAAGAGTTATCATGAATAACTCTATTTAGTATTAATCTCCAGAATGTCCCACATAGAAGTGAGAGTCCTATGTAATAATAGACATTCTAATAATCTTAAATAATCCTATTCATAACACTTTTACACTTAACACACAATCACATTCAACATATTAATCTACTTATACATTGATTTCATAACCATTTTCATTTTTCCTATAACTATGGCAATGATTTTTTGTCCAAAATTGATTTTGACGTCTAATTCAAATTTAAATTAAAATATCTTCTTTCAATGCTACTTCAATGTTTTTAACTGTATCCACGATCGTAAGTTACTATCTTATTTTAATTTATATGTATAATTAACGCATAATTTCTTGTAGATAAAGGTAATAAATTTACTGAAAGCTTCCTTTGAACAAAGGATCATTTCTTATTTTAAACTGGATATATATATATATATATATATATATATATATATATATATATATATATATATATATATATATATATATATATATATATATATAAAACATAATTAATGGATACGTTTAAGGTATATACCTAGGTATTTTTATATCTTCGAAATATGCAGTTGTTTCAGAAGTATTTTATGAAAACCAAAACTGCCCCTAATAAACCACCCTCTACGCAGCTGGATTTCTCCCAAAATCCTAATCAGCATCAAGTCAAATGAAAACAAGCTTAAATATAAAACTTTAAGTACGTGGGTGTTTTCGTTCTAGAGTTATCGTGGATACTAA
Source organism: Vesta saturnalis (assembly GCA_036346205.1). Classification (NCBI taxonomy): domain Eukaryota; kingdom Metazoa; phylum Arthropoda; class Insecta; order Coleoptera; family Lampyridae; genus Vesta; species Vesta saturnalis. The sequence goes on from JARFJB010001997.1 coordinate 75,323, forward strand.
CACACAGAAACACGCACGCACGCACGTATGCACGCACCCACGCACGCACGCACCCACGTACACACGCAGTCACCGACCCACCCACCAATTATTTGATAATTATCCTATTTAATTAAAATTTACAGAAATCATCAAATAATGAATTTATATCCCCTCCGATGTGAATTTAAAAAACATTAAGGGTTTTGTTACGTTACAGTCCCCGTCAGTCTATACACCAATCACGTCCCGACCAGAAGCCGTCTCTGCCCTCCACGGACTGGATATAAAACCGCGAGACGCGCTACAGACGCTCTTATTCCGTTGGGTCAACTCGACTCAGACCCCTGGGTCTCTTTGGAGACTTGTTCCTGTTCACTCTCTTTTCGCTGGGTCCCCAGACCGAGCTGCTCTTATCTTATATACCAACGGTCACCTGCATGTAAGTTAAACTTGCTACACCACACTTACACCAGTTAACGACTTCACGTCGGGCAAAACACCCGATGTAGTCTTTTAATTACTCTATTGGATAGAAAGGTTCTCGCCTAAATTCTGCCAATCTCCGGGGTATAAATTAAATAGTGCAATTGGTATTTGCCCAGATTCTTGTAATTAATACTCCACCTACACACCGCACGCCGACTCACATAAATAGCCCTACGCTAGGAAAAATAATGAAAACCGAAGTTCAGGAAGCCGACAGGTTGAGAGCAGCAATCCGGCCGCAATTAGACCATATTTAGGTCTCTCAGTTTCGTAAATTACGAACTCCATACTTAACAGTGAGTATTACATTTTAATCTCGCTAAACGTAATAAACCGTTTTCCTACCCGCTCACTCATCGTGAGATATTGAGAGGATAGCATCTGTGTTAAATTCCGGTAGCCTGTTTATTTAACTGCACTGAATACAGAAAGGTCTCGAAGATTTAAAGGTCTTACGCCGTTCCCAGGCTAAGAGAAAACTTCTTAACGGTCCTGAGTCTGCATCCGATCCTGATCGCTTATTACGATAACCCAGGCTTGAAGGAGAAACCATTCTTCAAGACTACCGTATCTTTAAAACTTTTAGCTTATCCTGTACCTGAAAATCTTTAAACTGAATCGTTCCGGAAGGTTTAAATACCTTATCATTGTCATTAATAAACCGGCCCCGACCTATAGCCACGCCTGGGAGCTACTATTGACGCCGTCAAACTCAGAAGCGCAAAGAGCAACTAAGCGGCCACCACGAAAGTATTCATTTTCAATTCCATCGAGTTTAATAACACGTAAACACCACCAATTCAGTTTTACTAAAACTTCCGCTAATTACTAAGAGTAATTAAAAATATATTAATCCCCAGTAATTAATAAACTCGGTAAGTAGATAGTTAGGTAATAAAAACCCTGTAAATATAATTTTCCGATGACCACATGTGAAAATGACATATAGCACACAGATTACCTATTTCGAGTCACAAATATCACTCTAGAATTGAAAAGTAAAAAAAAAAGGAAAAGGTCATGTATTTCATTCCCTCCCCAAGGGGGAGGGCGGGCTGCTCGAGCTTTCCGAGCTCCTTCAGCCACAATCACGGATTCCCAGCATACATACATACATTACTTATATATGTATGGTGGGATTAAGGATGGGTGTGGTCAGCATAGGATCGGAAGGAACGGAGTTAGGGTTCTTAGGGGGAAAACACTACCCCATCATTCGCCTAAGTAGCCGCACATGCTGTGCATATACGCGGTGACCATGCCGCTGCATGTGTATGAGGAAAACCCCCTGAAAAAACCTCATACTAGGTAGACGGTAACGGAATCGAACCCATTACCTCCCGAATGCTAATCAGGTTGTGTCACCACTACGCTACCAGGTCGGTAATCGTGAAGTAAAAAAACACTCTAGTGTGATATGTATGGCAACTAAATATATTGACCTTGATCTCAGAGTATTCACTTTTTACCTGGCACTATCTAACTATTGTGCTGAATAATGTCATAAAACGCAAAGAAATCACACTTTAAACTTAAAAACACTTAAAAAAGTGATTAGCAACTGTTAATAAACGTTGCCATTTTATTCAAAATTTATTATTTGCATATTAGGCTTTGAATTTTATTCTATATATAAATGGTAGAGAACATTTATTAGATACAGAATTGCATTTAATATTAAGAATTATTTGGAATTATATAATTATTTGTTCCGTTTCGTTCAACCCGATTATTTTAGCTGTCTGGATGTATCATAATAGTAAACATACATATGGTATAAGCCGTCAAACCATCAAAATTAAGTAGGCCGCGATAGAGATTTGCGAACGAACATCAAGAATCAATCAATACAATCAATAAACTTTTATTAACCTTAAAACTGGTTTTTGTGTGTGTAAAGAAAGTTCTGTTCAATTAAAAAAATGTCGAATGACAGTGAAATAGATTTAACTCCACCCAATATTACTGAAATCGCAGAAATAGCTAAAAGCAACTTATTTTCTGCGAAATCTGAGAGTCGGTACAAAAATATGCACCAAAAATTCATGGATTGGAGGTTAAAAAAAAACGTCTCATTGTCCGAGAGTGTTATGATGGCATATTTGCAAGATTTGTCAAATAATATGAAGCCTTCTTCACTTTGTTGTTTTTACTCTATGTTGAGAACCGCAATTAATATAAATCATAATATAACATTGCTAGCTATTCCAAATTACAAACCCTACTTAAAAGAAAATCTGACTGACTTAAACCCAAAAAATCCCAAATTTTAACAAACGAGAACATTAACAACTTCCTACAAAATGCACCACATGATAAATATTTATTTATGAAGTAAAATATATTGTGCTCAATAGACTGACAGATACGTAAATTTTAATTTTCTTTTAAGTTGTTCTTATAATTAGTATAAGCGGTACCTGCAGAAAACAGGAATTACGTAATATAAAACCATCGCATGTTAAAGATACAGGAAAAAATCTAGTTATTAAAATTCCTGATTCAAAAACTAAACGACAACGTTCTTTTGTGGTTTCAGAATATTTTTACTCCAACCTGAAAAAATAGATTAACTTTCGGTCTGCAGTAAATGGAGCTACAGAATTACCTTTTTTTAAACTATGTGAAAGGAGAATGCACCGGGCAGTGTGTTGGTATTAACAAAAACCAGACGCAGCAGCTTATACAGGACACTGTTTCCGGCGTCGTCTGCGACTATTCTTGTTGACGCGGGTGGCGATGTATTAGATTTAAAAAGACACGGCGGATGGCAGTCATCGACTGTAGCTGAAGGCTATGTGGATAATTCCTAAATAATCAAACAAACAATTCATCTAAAATAGCATCTGCTATATCAGGTACAAATAATAGTGATGAACATGAAAATGAAAATTTACTGAATAGAGCTAATAATGTAAATCTTTCTTACGCTACAACAAGCAAAAGAACCGATTTACCGTTTGTATTTAACAACTGTATTGTTACTATAAACAATTATTATAATAACTATTATTATGCAATTAAATGTTATTTTTTTTATGATTGTGGACCTGAACAGGCTAAATTTGGCCTATCGTGCTAAAGCACTCAGAAACACTTAGGAGGATGAATAGAGGGATGCTGAATTGCCAATAGATGCCTATGAACAGCTACCTTAAATTTTCTCATATCATAAGTGAGAGGAAAGCAGGAACTAGGGAGATCATTCCAGAGAATACAATAAAACTATTAAAAATATTTTATTGTTGATGTTGTTAAAGTATTATTAATAATAACATTATTAATACAAGTAGAAGTAGATCGTAGGTAAATTATAGTACGTAACACGTGTTGTAAAGCATTTTACGCACTCACGGAATTACGCACTCGCCTCGTGCGTTACGTTTCCATTCGTGCGTAAAATGCTTGTTACAACAGACGTTACGTAATATACTATTAGTTTCTTTATGAAAATTCAGTTTCATAAAAGTAAGAGGTATAAAAGTTGCATTTTATAAAGGCAATATAAAAGCGTATTCTGTAAAACGAATCGTATTGATTTTTCTAGCTGACCTAGAAGCAGGTATAAATAGCGTTACCCTTGCTATCATATCGACGAACACATGCCATCACAGTTATAATAACTGTAAATAATTTTGCCACCGACAGCTACCCTACAGGCCAGTTTTTAAAAATATTAATTTACTTTAAATAGATTACTTTAGCTAAAATAAAACAATATAATTAACGATTAGTTCTTTTGAATGTGTGAACACCTTGCTAACCGTATTTCCACAGAAAACCTAAAGAGCAAAGCTGCCTGAGAATCATCACCGACCTCCGCTTCAATCCATGTACAAAAGGAGAAGGTACATTATTTATTGTTGTTTATGTAAAATACCTGTCCGTTTTTTTGTTTCTATTTCAGTTGTACGTTAGTTTTAAGTGTAAATATTTATAATTCTGAACGATAGGCATAATATACGTCTAAAACCCTTACAAGTATATTGCTTAGTTTCTAATAAATTGAATATTATACCAATTAAATATATAGCCAAACCGTAACAAATCCACCAAAGAATTCATAATTTTCCGTTACTACTTAAAGACTGTCATTGAAATCAGAATGTAGGGGAGAGTGGTCGAATTTCGCGTATTTTGTAAATCCGCGTATACTATGATTTATAGTAAAAGCACATGTGTTTGTTAAAAGGATTAATGGGACATCTGTCGCGCATTACTACAAGTAGTTTAAGCTATTCTAGATGGCTCTCTGATAGTATTTCAAGTTATAGTGTATTGTTTGGTGAATATTTTGGTGTTTAATGTATTCTTTAACTCGTTTTTTGTAGAAACTACAATCGTATTTGGAGACCATGTTTAAACGGGGTAATCTCGGGCATGTATAGAGGGCAAATCCCCGCGCGCGCGAGTTGACCCCACTTTTCGTAATATTACTACACATTTACTAATCCGAATTTTCTCGTTTTTAAAGATTCCAAGAATATATGTGCCAACAAGCAACAATAGAGCTTAAACCTTGGAGCAATTTAAAAAGGGTATCTCTGAGATCCAAACGAGAAAACCAATTAGGCAAGTTGGCAGAAAATGTGGAATCCCTGAATCCACACAAGTTAAAACTCAATTGTCCCACAGCACTAAATTTGGGAAGAAAGGCCGTGTTGACCGAAGACCAAGATATAGAGTTGGTTAAAAAGATTATCAAATATTATTTGGATTCACTCCACTGCAACTTAGTATTTAAGTTCGCCCAAAAAAATCTCATAAAGCACAACTTTAATTTGTTAACCAAACCAGCGGGAAAAGCTTTTTTATGACACAGAATGCCGATATAAGTATCAGAAAACCAAAAGGAACCAATATGAATCTATCCAAGTTTTCAACCAAGATCCCTTGAAAATCTAGAAGTATCTTTTCAACGGCTATTTTTAGGCCAACGCGTGTCTTTATTGTGTACGAAACAGGGATTACTACGGTTCGAAAATCGGTTAAAATTATAGCGTCCAAAGGGACAGAAACAGGTCGGCTCTGCAATTTTGTGGGAGCGAGGCAATACTGTTACAATCGTATGCACTTTTGGTGCCTCAGGTGTATATGCTTCTCTCATGTTTATCTTTCCGAGACAAAGGTATTCATGACAGCTTGATAAGGGGGGACCTTTAGGTGCAAAATACTCCTGTTCAAAAAATGGGTGAATCAATGGTGAGATATTTCTAGAATGGTTGCAACACCAATTGCACGTTACTGCATCCCTAGAAGACCCCATTCTATTTATTCTAGATAATCATATTTCATACGTATCAGCAGACATACATTACTTTTGCAAGGACAGCAGATTATATCATTATATCTCTATACATCCCACCATCTTCAGCCGTTAGACTTAACCTTTTATAGTTCACTAAGGAGTGTGACTACTGTTTAAGAACAAACCCTTATAAGAAAATAACTCACTATGAAACTGCAGAGCTGTTTAATAGAGCGTACACGAAAACAACTACATTGGAGAAAGCGCAATTAGGGTTCAGATGTGCTGGGGTTATGCCATTTGCCCCAAACAAATTTGATGTGACTTTGTTCCTGGACTACAGTTTCATCCGCCAGAAGAAATTAAGGACGTTCCCGAAGAAGCACAAGTGCTGCAAGAAACTTCAAAAGCAAATACCTCATTAAGAAATACGTCAGGAGATGTCAAGACACACAACAAATTAGAAATTTATTTTGGAAGAAAACGAAAACAAAAAATATGCTGCTTTGGAGACTTTGCGCAAGAAACTAAAAATAAATGGCGCATGCAAGAAAACAACCATTCAAACGGAAGGTGCACTTGCAATGTGTTAAAGTGAACATTGAATGAAGGTTTCAGGTTGCTCCAAGAAATAATTCCGTAGTGTTGAGTTAAGTGTCTATCTGATCTTTTAAATACAGTGCATTTTTGTTATCTGAAAGACCAGGATTTCGTCATTAAAAAATTAATCGCCTCAAAAAAAAGAAAAGGAAACGCCACGAATTTCATTCCCTCCCCAAGTGAGAGGGTGGGCTGCTCGAGCTTTCTGACCCCCTTCAACCACAGTCATGGATTCCCAGCATACATACATACATTACAGATATATGCATGGTGGGATTAAGGATGGGTGTGGTCAGGATAGGATCGGAAGGAACGGAGTTAGGGTTCTGAGGGGGGAAATACTACCCCAGCATTCGCCTAAGTATCTGCACATGGTGTGCATATACGCCCTGACCATGCCGCTACATGTGTATGAGGAATCACCCCTGAAAAAACCTCATACAAGGTAGACGGTAAAGGCAATCGAACCCATTACCTCCGAATGCTAATCAGGTCGTGTCACCACTACGCTACTACCTCGGTAATCGCCTCAAAGAGCACAAACGTATTCATGTTTTTCTCTTATTTTTGGTCGAGAAAGTTCAAAATGTAGTTAGGTAAACTAATAGATACTCCTAGCAATTGGCAATAAAAAGTTCAAAGGCGTAACTGTAATCAAAACTTATGCACGATATAATTATTGTCTTGACATCTTATATCGCACTTTATTTGTGGCGTTAGATGTCGTCAAAGCGAAAGGACATAAGTAAAAATAATAACAATCTAACAAGTAATATCTTAGTAACGTGTGAAATGGCTCTACAGATAAAAAAAGCGCATAAATGGTATTTAGGATTGCTATAGCGTTGAATTTCTACGAAAAGGACGGTTCTTTTAAACCCATGTCAAGTACGATTGTTAAAACTCATATAATCGCAAAGTAAACTGAAAACGCAAACAGCACCCTTTTGTCTAAGATTTGAACTCAAACACGTAAACATTTTATAACAATAAAAAAATAGAGAACTAATGAAATCACTTATTATATACCACGGTAGCGTTGGGTATATAAAGCAATCATCAGTACGTATTTTTAACAGCAGATGTGATTCACAAAAATGTACAGCTCTGTAATAAACCCCTTTCTATAACAAACCCAAACATCATCATTGTCATAAGAATTCTTTGTATTAGCTTGAATAATAAAATACTAGATCGAATCCGTAATTCAAAGTATAAATAAAAAAAAACAAGTATAAATTAAATAAACACATAACTAGCTCTAATTCGTAATCGATAATCTAAATTAAAAATAATTCAATCATTTTTTTTTGCTCAAATAAATAACAGCATGTGTGATAAGTAGCATGAGAACCAAAAATCGCGTAGGGAACAATCTAATTGAAATTAAGTAACTAAAAATATATATATATATATATACAGTAAGTATGCACACCTATTTTATTTATCTTTCTTGCTTCTGTCTCTATTTTCCGCTTCTTACCACCTTTCTTGTCGGAGCAGTAAGGAAATAAGTGACAGCACTGCCCGTTAGTAGTACGATACCGTTAGTAGTGAATGCTGTATCGTCCGAGACATAATTTGGCTAGTAACCAGCCTACCTGCTAATTTAATTACCAAAAACGACAATACGAATGGCTAAGATCGACCTGGCTACAAGTGGCGGTCAAGGTCGAAACCGACAAGCCCCGTTGCTGACAACAGTGCAAGGAAAGAATGGCGAGTTGGTACATGGAATATTAGAGGTATGCATGGTAAAGAATTTGAAATTGCGAATGTAATCCATGAAAAGCAGCTTGATGGATGGCAGCCTAGCACTATGGTCAGGAGCTGAGACTTAAATGCAAGGTGCTAAAGGAGATGGAGTGATCGTAAGGGAAAGGGAGAAAAGATATGTTAAAAAGTACAAATTAGTATCCCCCCGGTAATCTGGGTTAGAATGAAAGTGTACGTTAGAAAAATTGTTGTCATTGTATGCTATTCACCGCTGAATAGAGTAAGAGACCAAGAGTGTGGGAATTTCTGGAATGATGTAGAGAACGTGTTGAACGTAGGTAAGACAATCGAAATAGTGGTGATATTGGGATATATGAATGGACAGGTGTTGTGTACAGAGAGAACATACTGAACGCGTCCTAGGAAAATCCAGATACCAAAGAGTCAATGAAGATGGGAACGCCTAGTGAATATCTGTGTAGAGACAAACCTGTTTGTATCTAATACGCGGTTTAAGCATAAAATTGTTTATATGTACATGGCAGAGGTGAATCTAAAAGCATGATTGACTTGATAGTGTATGATGAACGACTTAGAAACCTGGTAAGAGATACAAAAGTAATGTGTGGATCGGAGTGTGGATCGGACCACTTTTTGGTTGTATCGAGAGTATGTTTAGGGCAAAAGTGGACCTGGAAAAAGAAAGCAAACGTAGTACGAACGTCCAGAATTAGGATATATGCTGTGAGTAAAAAGTTGAATGTGGAACGAACAAATGAAAGACAATGACGTTGAAAGTGCATGGATAAGCTTGAATGACTGTGTTGACAATTGTGCCGTGCAGATATGTGGAAGAAAGACTACAGGAAGTCAGAAAATGGTGAAATGAATCGGCAGTATGTAAGAAAAAAGATGCCTACATGGCAATGATAGCGGCAAGAAGAGAGACTGAGGAAAAGCACTGTATGTGGTGTTCGTTCCACATTGCTTCATTCACATTTAACTTTTTACTCACAGCATCTGCATATTTTATTCTTGCACCATTATCTACCAGTTCGTCTACCCAAATTCTGGACGTTTGCTTTCCTTCTCCAGATTCACAGATTAAGAAACAAGCAAGCGAAGGGTACAGTGAGAATAAGTAAAAAGGAAACGATGGGTGTGGAAGGAGAAAAATCCAGAACGATCTTGAGGGAAACAAAAACTCCTCAGGAAATGGGTCAAAAGTGCAGAACGTGGTCCAAAACAGAACGTGATGAATAGGAGCAACGAAATAGTATGGGACAATTGTAAAGTGAGGAAATGCTGGCAAGAGCATTTCGGAAAGCTGTACAGTAATGAGGAAAATAAGATTAAAGAGCTTAATGAGGAGAATGTAGAAGGAATGGTGAATGAAACTGAGAAGGATATTGGGATACATGAGGTAGAGAAAACGGTAGGAAGGTTAAAAAACGGTAAAGGAGCAAGCATAGATGAAATCGCTGGTGAAATGCTAAGGTATGGAGGTGAAAGCTTAAGCGAAGATTGTATGAATTATTCAACGTATGCCTTAAGTGAGGAAAAGTTCCGAGTAATTGGAAGCGTGGGACCATTATACCACCGTATAGGGACAAGGGGAACAAGAGTGATTGCAAAAACTAGAGAGGACCAAGTCTGCTCAGTGTACTTGGTAAAGTATTTGGAAGAGAACGTGAAACTACCCAAACTAAGATTTGGGATGTGCAGGGTCGCTTCATGCCGGCGAGAGCATGTGTTCGTCAAATGGTTACCATCCAGCAGATGATCGAAAAGTGTTTAAGAGTAACAAACAAACTGTACTGTGCGTTTGTAGATCTGAAGAAGGCATATGACCGAAAGAATGGGGAGAACCTGTGGGAAATATTAAATGAATATGGCGCAAGTATTGGTCTAATAAACGGAATAAGGGCAGTATATAACGGTATTTGGACTTGTGTTAAGGTGAGAAGAGGTGTATGAACACTTTAATATCGAGCAAGCCTGTGTGATGTTACCGTGATTGGTCATTGTATACATAGATAAATGTTTTAGTCAAGCAGGTACCGATACAAATGGTTGGTGACGTAAATGTGCGACTTGTGGTATATGCAGATGATACAGCTACAAACTGCTCTGAGGAAGTGTGGTATAGTCTATGAGAGCATGGCTCTGAAAGTAAAGGTGAACAAAACAAAGATTGTGGTGTTCAATCGGGGAGATGAAAAGGAGAATACCTTGCATAATGAAATTGTGGAACAAGTGGACGAGAGGTATATCTGGGTAAAATGTTCACTGCAGATGGTACAATCGATGGCGAGATTGGACGAAGGATCAATGCTGGAAGGAAAGTGATTGGAAATATATGGACGATAATGAAATACTAAAGCATATGCGTAGCTGCGAAACGATCAATCTATAATGGCGCGTTTGTCCCGTCAGTACTGTATGGAAGTGAGGCGAGTTTTACTTATTATAACTGATATCTAACTGCTCGTCACTGCTAAATTAATAATTTAAGTATCTATAGAACTACAATTAAAGTTCTCGTCACTTATGTAGATAAAGGTCAAATATCACAAATTGGTTGTAACTTGTATTTGACTTAAAAAAATGTAGATATAATAGTAATACACAAAATGTATATGACCTGTCATTATAAAATTCCAATGGCAACTTAAAAACTGTTTTTATTCGGCCCATACATATGGAAAGTGCATCTTAGCACAATTTAGGTATTAACGATTTAGTCTGAATTAAAGGCTGTTCTTAGCCGACACAAATTACTAAATGTCTCGAGTTCTATAATTTTTACTAATGATAACAGCATTGTAAAACAACCGCAACAATGCGTTTGTGAATAAATAACATTTTGGGAAATATTTTGTTCATATGATAATCAATGCTCTAAAATTGTAAATTGTCGATCTTGCCCATCGAGACAATAGGATTGGCCATTTTCCTAACGAAATTGGTAAATAAATAAAAAATTTTGTTGTCTGGCTTCAAATGGTAACCAAGACCGTAACAATGCAACAATTAGTTCCTGCCCATCAAGGCATTGCGTTTGACCGTGTTTCGAAGAAAACTGAAAAAAATTTATTTACTTCTTGTCCATTTATATATGGGGGTGTATAATTGAAGTATTTGTGCATGTCTCGCCCCAAATGATAACACCCCAATACCAGAAAGGATAGTTGTTTGCAATGAAATTTTGCAGATTTTCTGAGGCTCAAACGTAACCTCACTATAGCGAAATCTCAACTCACATATTTGGAGGCAACAGGGTACCCACGGCATTAAAAGTGAGCGATACTAGCGCCAGGGATGCATAGCGGAACGAAAAGGCCGATTTTATGGTACTGAAGATACGTTGACAACCTCCAGCTGTAACCTTGTTTTGAGGATAGTGGAAGGGCCCCAACGCCAAAACTATTAACGAACATGATCGTCTCCGAAAGCAGAGGTGCTAACGTTACATATGAGGTGGTAGCGATACCAGTATATATCGCTTGGGAGGCAATAAAGTTCCCTGGATATGTATATATGTAATATATATATATATATATATATATATATATATATATATATATATATATATTCAGGACACGGAGCAGAACACGAAGACTTGAAAATGGCAGATGAGATTATGCCAAAACGTCGTCATTTCAACATCGGTTCTTTTAAGAACCAAGGAAGAGAATCTACGCGAGACCAATCCCGGAAGAACATCAACTTCATATCCAGCACTCGCGGAAACCTGAAAATTGATATATATATATATATATATATATATATATATATATATATATATATATATATATATATGATGAAAATTTTAGCAATATACAAATATTGTTAACACTAATGATGCGTCGACTCGTCTGTTTCTCACCATTCAGCTAGCCGATTAGGCTTAGTTGAAATGAGTTAATCTATGCTAACCTAAGGTTAGCTTCTAAAATCCGTTGTTCAAGGGCATCTACATGGTTTGGTTGTAGATCATTTATTCTCCGTTCTACCATATCTCACAAATGTTCGATTGGTGATAAGTCTGGCGAACGAGAATGACATGGAAGCAGATCAACATTAGCAGTATTTAGAAACTCCATAGCAACCCTTGCGGCATGCGGCCGCGCATAATCTTGCTGAAAAGTAGTATGTCCTATTTCTGGCAGATATGACAGTAATACTGATTCAAGAACGTTGTTAATGTACTGATTTGTATTTAATGTTCCCTCAATAGCTACTAGTGGAGATCTGCTTCCATGGCAGATAGCTCCCCACACCATCACACCTATAGTGAGAGCAGTAGGTCGTTGTACAGAAAAGTACAAGTTGCGTCTTTTTCCAGGACGTCTTCTAACCAATCTGCGACCATCATGAGCCCATAAACTAAATCGAGATTCGTCACTAAAGAGGGCTTGATTATATTGCACAACCCAATGCAACGTCTCGTTACACCATTGCCGCCGTGCAGTACGATGGCGTAGAGTTATAGATATACAAAGCTATGGTCTCTATGATCTGACCCCAAAAGAACGAATTCTTTCTTCGATACGTCGATCGTAAGGAGATTTGATGATCAGTTAATCCTCTCCATCTATCACCAATTTCCCTTGTTGAGGAAAACGGTCCCGAAGAGCTACAAGCTGAAGAGCACGATATTCACGGTCAGTGATGCATCTAGGAAGTCCGGGACGCAAACGTCGTCGTTCCCCATTCTTTTCTGACTATCTTCGCCAACACAAAGACATTGCGGGGACACTGCGCCCCACGCGAGCGTTAACATCACGAATTGATAATCCGGTTTCTCGCACACCGATTATTCAGCGACGATCAAACACAGTTAACTGATGGAAATTTGCACGATGTTGTACAGGAGGCATTATTTCAACTTTGCGTGTGTGCATGTGTGTGTGCGTGTGTGCGTGCGTGCAGGTGTGCGTGTGTGCGTGTGTGCGTGTGCGCGTGTGTGCGTGTATGCGTGTGCGTGTGCGTGTGTGCGTGTGTGCGTGTGTGCGTGTGTGCGTGAGTGCGTGTGTGCGCGTGTGCGTGTGTGCGTCTTTGTGTCTGTGTGTATGTATTTGTGTCTGTGCGTATGTATGTATGTGCGTTTGCGCGTGTGCGTTTGTGAGCGTGTGCGAGTGTGCGGTGTGAGCGTGTCGTGTGTGTGCGTGTGTGCGTGTGTGCGTGTGTGCGTGTGTGCGTGTGTGTGTGTGTGCGTGTGCGTGTGTGGTGTGCGTGTGCGTGTGGTGTGTGTGCGTGTGTGCTGTGCGGTGTGCTGTGCGTATGTGTGTGCGTGTGTGTGTGTGGTGTGCGTGGTGGGTGGTGCGTGTTTGCTGTGTGTGTGCTTTTGTGTCTGTGTATGTCTTTGTGCTGTGTTGTGCGTCTGTGTGTGCGTTGTGGTATGTGCGTGTGCGCTGTGTTTGTAAGCGTGGTGTGCGTGTGCGTGTCGAGTGTGGGTGTGTGTGCGTGTGCGTGTGTGCGTCGTGTCGTGTGTGCGTGTGTGGTGTGGCGTGTCGTGCGGTTGTGTTGCTGTGTGCGTGTGCTGTGTGTGCGTGTGTGGGGTGTGCGTGTGGGTGTGTGGTGTGTGTGCGTGTGTGCGTCTTGTGTCTGTGTGTATGTCTTTGTGTCTGTGTATGTGGTATGTGCGTTGCGTGCGTTGTGGCGTGTGCGGTGTGCGTGTGCGTGTGGTGTGTCGTGTGTGTGTGTGCTGTGTCGTGTGTGCGTGTGTGGTGTGTGCGTGTGCTGTGTGTGTGTGTGTGTGTCTTTGTGCTGTGTGCTGTGCTGTGTGTGGTTGTGCGTGTGTGCGTGTGCGTGTGTGCGTGTGATGCGTGTCGGTGTGCGTGTGCGTGTGTGCTGTGTGCGTGTGTGGTGTGGCGTGTGCTGTGTGTGCGCGTGTGCGTGTGTGCGTCTTTGTGTCTGTGTGTATGTTTTGTGTGTGTGTGCTGTTATGTATGTGCGTATGTGCGTTTGCGCGTGTGCGTTGTGTGAGCGTGTGCGGTGTGCGCGTGTGAGCGTGTACGTAGTGTGTGCGTGTGTGCGTGTGTGTCGTGTGGTGTGTGCTGTGTGCGTGTGCGTGTGTGTGCGTGTGTGCGTGTGTGTGCTGTGTGGTGTGCGTGTGTGCGTGTGTGTCGGTGTGCGTGTGTGCTGTGTGCGTGTGTGCGTGTGCGGTGTGTGCTGTGTGTGTGTATGTGCGTGTGCGTGTGTGCGTGTTGGTGTGCGTGTGTGCGTGTGTGTGCGTGTGTGTCGTGTGCGTGTGTGTGCGTGGTGTGTGCGTGTGTGCTTGCTTGTGTCGTGTGTGTATGTGTGCTGTGTTGTGCGTGTGTGTTGTGCGTTGTGTGTTGTGCGTTGTGCGTTGTTGTGTCGTGGCGTGTGCGTTTGTAAGCGTGTGCGTGTGCGTGTGTGCGCGTGTACGGTGTGCAGTGTGTGTGTGTGTGTGGTGTGCGTTGTGTGCGTTGTCGTGTGTGCGTGTGTGTCGTGTGCGTGTGTGTGTGCGTCGTGTGTCGTGTGTGCGTGTGTGCGTGTGTGGTGTGTGTGTGCTGTGTGCGTGTGTGTGCGTGTGCGTGTGTGTGTGTGTGCTGTGTGTGCGTGTGTGTCGTCATTGTGTCTGTGTGTATGTCTTTGTGTCTGTGTGTATGTGCGTATGTGCGTATGTGCGTATGTGCGGTGTGTGCGTTGTGTGCGTGTGCGCGTGTGTGCGTGTGTGTGTGTGTGTGTGTGGTGTGTGTGTGTGCGTGTGTGCATGTGTGCTGTGTTGCGTGTTTGCTTGTGTGTGTGCGTTGTGCTAGGTGTGCATGTGCGTGTGTGCGTGTGTACGCGGTGTGTGTGCGTCTTGTGTGTCTGTGTGTATGTCTGTGTGTGTGTGTGATGTGTGCGTCTGTGCGCATGTGCGTTGTGTAGCGTTGTGCGAGTTGTGCATGTGTACTGCGTGTGCTTGCGTGTCGAGTGTGTGCGTGTGTGCTGTGTGTGTGCTGTGTGCTGTGTGCGGTGTGTGCGTGTGTGCGTGTGTGCGTGTGTGTGTGTGCGTGTGTGCGTGTGTGCGTTTGTGCGTGTGTGCGGCTTTTGTCTGTGTGTGTCTTTGTGTCTGTGTGTATGTGCGTCTATGTATGTGCGTATGTGCGTGTGCGCGTGTGCGTTTGTGAGCGAGTGCGCTGTGCGAGTGTGCGTGTGCGCGAGTGCGCGTGTACGCGTGTGTGCGTGTGCTTGTGTGCGTTTGTGCGTCATTGTGTCTGTGTGTATGTCTTTGTGTCTGTGTGTATGTGCGTATGTGCGTGTGTCGCGTGTGCGTTTGTAAGCGTGTGGCAGTGTGCGTGTGCGCGTGTGGCGTGTGTACGTAGTGTGTGCGTTGTGTGTGTGCGTGCGTGTGTGCGTGTGTGCGTGTGTGTGTGCGTGTGTGTGTGCGCTGTGTGCGCTGTGTGTGCGTGTGCGTGCGTGTGTGCGTGTGCGTGTGTCCGTGTGTGCGTGTTTGCGTGTGTGGTGTGTGTGTGTGCAGGTGTGCGTGTGCGTGTGTGCGTATGTACGCGTGTGTGTGCGTCTTTGTGTCTGTGTGTATGTCTTTGTGTCAGTGTGTATGTGCGTCTGTGTATATGTGCGTATGTGCGTGTGAGCGTGTGCGTTTGTAAGCGTGTGCGAGTATGCATGTGTGCGCGTGTGCGCGTGTACGAGTGTGTGTGTGTGGTGTGTGGTGTGCGTGTGCGTGTGGCGTGTGCGTGTGTGCGTGTGGTGCGTGTGTGCGTGTGGTGTGGTGTGTGTGTGTGTGTGTGGTGTGTGCGTGTGTGTGTGTGCGTCTTTGTGTCAGTGTGTATATCTTTGTGTCTGTGTGTATGTGCGTCTATGTATGTGCGTATGTGCGTATGTGCGTGTGCGCGTGTGCGTTTGTGAGCGAGTGCGCGAGTGCGCGTGTACGCGTGTGTGCGTGTGCTCGTGTGCGTGTTCGTGTGTGCGTATGTGCGTTTGTGCGTTTGTGCGTGTGTACGTGTGCGCGTGTATGCGTGTGTGCGAGTGTACGCCTGTGTGTGTTTGTGTGAATATGAGTGTTAGTGTGTGTGTGTGTCTATGTGAGTGTATGCGTGTATCTATACCAAGGTATAGACCTCGATCATGTAAATTATGTTCTATGCAATTCTTTGATACAACGCGTAATTTCGCGGCAAGGAATTCCTAAGGTATGATTTAAGTGTTCGTTCAAATTTTTGATTAATTTTATAAGAAAATGTGTAGACATATTTTTTACAGCAAATTTCATTTTACATAACTTTTCTTTATACAGTTTCTTAATGTAAAGCGAAATAAGTGTAAAAATTAAATAAATAAGGTGTCTATTGACTTCTATCTGACATTAAGATTTAAACGTCTGTTTGACGTAGATTATTGTTTTTGTTTATATAATGTTGCCTATTGTTCTTAAAATTATTGCATTTCTTTTCATTTCGATTGGTAGTAGGAAAGTCGTGTATTGTTCAGTACCAAATACTTAACGTGTACAACGTTCGGAAATAGAATGTGCATAGGTGTAATTCAGTTTAGAACAAATGTCTCTTCTAACCTGAAGAACGCCCTATCCGCGTAGTAATACATATGTATAATCAAAGTATGAAATAGTAAAATACGAAAGTAGATATTGGCAAAGATTACCCTTAAAATCGATTTTTCCAGTCAGTTATTTTTTATCATAGTTTATGTATAAATTATATAATTCACTTGAAAAATGTATAAATTGACTAATTAGGTACATGATATAATGGCTAAATTTACATAAGATTCTTGAGATGAAATTAATTTCGACGATCGACATATGTGACAATAAATCGAATTGTTGAAGAACCATATTTGGTTACATACATGTGCATTAATAATGTACACGAATTTTACATACAAAATTAACAACCAATCATTTTTAGTAAAAATACCATCAGATTTACCCTATTTCCGCTTTAGTAAAGGTGCCGTAACACCACTAAGGGGATACGGATGATTAACACAGCAGGTTATCTTACACCCACCAGATGAGTGAAACTTTAGTGTCAAAATCTATATTGGCGCCGGTAATTAGCTTCTGGCCCTTATTATTAAATCAAGTTCTAGTAGATTATATTGCAGATACTTCAGCTTCTATATAGGCGATTAGAACTGAAGGTTACGGTTACACCCTATAAATCAGTAATAATGTATTTACATATGTGGTGTTACTGACATGCAAAATCTATGGGATTTTTGGAATTTTTCTGGTATTTGTGGAATTTGCGTGATTTGATTGCTCGTAGCACAAAATATTTTTCTGGCGCCAAATATCCGCCTTAATATACCTATATTTCAAAAGAAAAGTTGTGAAATTGTTATAATTAAGTTAATTTAACAGCTTCAAAATATGTTGAATTGGAGCATTAGATATTTTATAAAACTTGTGTTCAACCCGATGTAAGGGTTTGTAAGTAGTACTTATTCGAGGAAATTTACATTTACCAAATAATTGAGAGAGAATTGAGAGAGAATTGAGAAAGTTAAGAGAAAGCAAAGAGAAACAGGTGAACTGTATATAATAACTAAGGGTGAACAATAAGAGTAGGTTTTATTAGTTGACATTGTACATAAATTATTTGCACTTAATTCTGTATGTGCCATTATATAGCGGGTGAATAAAATAATCAACTATCTAATTTTTTTTTCATAAAACCTGTTGTCACACAGACTTTCATATTTAATGATTTCAACGATAATGGGTCAATAGCTTTACGTTTAATCCTGGTCAATTAATGATTTGACATACCCTAACCAAAAACAATAGTCTTGCGTTAATTACAGGGGTATAGGATGGAATGAGATCTGACTACAATTGGTGAAAATTTCGAGTAATATTAATAAGTGAAGAAAAACAATTAATTTTGTATGAAAATGTAGACTTTAACGATTTGAATTAATAATTACATATACTTACTGACCTTTTTATAAGTTTTAAATCATGTAATTGTTGTGATACAGTAAAGACAGAATGTGCACGTCAATGCATGCTATCGTGTTTGTGGATTAAAATGTGACACAGTAGCGCGTAAAATCTGAAATGAATAATTCGTTCACATTCGAACAGGGTGTAATTTGTAAAATAAAGTTTCTTTCAAAATAATTAGATTCATAGTATAAGAAATTTTACAGGAAACTGAAGAATAACGTTGGAATTTCTGAATTTTGCCGAAAAACCTATTCACAAGAGTTTAATTATTGTTTCAATATAATGTTGAATGAATGTGAAGATCTCAATTGGTATTTCGGGAAAGATTTCTTAATTTTCCTTTAGTATTCGACTTCAGTGTTTACAACGCAAATGTACATTCACAGAATTTAATCGATAGTATTGAATTCTAAATTAATACAGAGCAAGCGTTTCATATATAAGGAAGTTTATAGGACTGACAGATATACCGAAAACGCCTTGCCTTATGCCTAAAATTATAGTTTTTTTATTAGATTTGGCCGTAAAAGCTAAAAAAGTACCCAAACCTTACATTTCGTGATAGAGTTGCAGTGACGTCATAAGCTAAGCTTGACCCCATGTCATATCTTTGGGAGAATTTAAATTTGAAGAGAAAAACGTTATCCTTTTTGAAGACGTAGAAATTTATCGGCGGTCAAGATCGAAACAGACAGGCCCCGTTGCTGACAATTGTGCAAGTAATAAATGGCGAGTTGGTACGTGGAATGGAAAAGAATTTTAAATTGCGAATGTAATTTACGAAAAGCACCTTGATGATCTGTGTGTATCGGAGACAAAGTGCAAAGGAAAGGATGCTGTGGAGATGGAGAATGGCAGTCTAGCACTATGGTCAGGAGTTGGAGCTGAAGTGCGTGGCGCAAAAGGAGTTGGGGTGATCGTAAGTGAAAGAGCGAAAAGATGTGTTAAACATTACGAATTGGTTTCTCCCCTGGTAATGTGTGTTAGAATGAAAGTGGAGTTTCGAAGAATTTTTCTTATTGCCGGTGAATGGAGAAAGATACCAAGAGTGTGAGCACTTTTGGAATTATGCAGAGAACGTGTTGAATGAATGTAAGCCAAACGAAAGGGTGATGATATTGGGAGTATGAACGGATGGGTGGGTGTACAGAGAGAACATACTGAACGCGTTCTAGGAAAGTTGGGGAACCAAAGAGTCAATGAGAATGGTGAACGCCTGATAAACATCTGTGTAGACAGAAGTCTGCTTATATCTAACACGTGGTTTAAACATAAAAATGTGCATATGTATACATGGCAAAGAGGTGAATCTAAAAGTATGATTGACTTGATAGTATATGATGAACGACTTAGAAACCTGGTGAGAGACACGAAAGTAATGTGCGGATCGGAGTGTGGATCGTAAATGCTGGCAAAAATATTTCGGAGAGCTGTACAGTAGTCAGGAAGGTATTAAATAAGGAGAATGTAGAAGGAATGGGAAATGAAACTGAGAAGAATATTGGGATAAATGAGGTAGAGAAAACGGTAGGAATGTTGAAAAACGGTAAAGGAGCAGGCGTAGATGAATTTAGTGGTGAAATGCTAAAGTATGGAGGTGCAAAGCTTATACGACGATTCTGTGAATTATTTAATGTGTGTCTTAAGTGTGGAAGAGTGTCGAGGGATTGGACGCGCGCGATCATTGTATCATTGTATAA